>OX345653.1:4112500-4177500 GCA_947044365.1 Petrosia ficiformis | reverse complement strand
ATATATATACAACTTTATAGATTCCAGGAAGCAAACTCATCCCACACAAAACAAAAATTCCAGAAGGTGTGGCTCACTGCTTCAAGACAGTGGAGACTAATGGGTCATTACTTTAAACTACATGTCAATTTAGATTGCAAACAGTGAAAGAAAATATAGCAACCAAATTAGACATATGCAACTTGCACAACGAGGTCACATTGTTCAAAATCTGAAGAAAATCAATTTTTGAATAGAGTTGCACATTCCTCTATGTTCATATATACAATAGCTACTTTTCATTAGTGAACAATGTCATGTGATAATTAATTCTCTAGACTAAATTGATTTTTAACGTTAGATACTTGCACACAGACATATAGTGTATTCATAAATGCAACTAGTAATATTTCCAACACATCCAGTAAGCTCGTGACTACTCTCATTGACATAAAGTAAAGAAGTGCTCAGATCACTCAGGGACTCAGGGACTCAGGGACTCAGGGACTCAGGGACTCAGGGACTCAGGGTATGTATGCAATGACTAAAGTCTTAATAAGTTTGTTCAGAAAAGTATCTCGAATCGCACCTCTTTCAATACCTTAAAACATTTTTATGCTTCCAACTCCTCCAGTTGAACATCACAGTTCGTGTTATATTATAATCATCATTGATGTTGCCTTTTGATAAAATATATATGATATTCACTTTACAATTATTAATAACATTACAAGAGTTACTGGAATCATTCGCTGTTCTCTGTAATGAGGTGAATAACAAATAAATTTAAGATGCCTTCTTCCTTGTCACTGGAAGAAGGTAAACTGAATTTTCAAAACATAAAATCATTATAACTATTGTCTAGGAAACGAAACATATTATGATTGTGTTTTTTTTTTGTTATGTGTCAAAGAATACGATTATGTGGCATTGTATTTTGGTATGATCCTTCAGCAGTTGAATTACAATAATCATCTAACTGATATTTTAGGAACTCAAACGTCAATCTATCGTCAGGATTCTGTCTCCAACATTCCAATATTAAAACATAAAGCGGATCGGGACATCCTTCAGGTTGAGGACATTGGTAGCCACTCTCAAAAGCTTTCAAAACCTGATCATTTGTCATTTCAGGATATGGCATTGCGCCTTTTGTGATAATTTCTGTCATGAGTATACCAAAGGACCAAACATCCGATTTGATAGTATATCGATTGAAGAGTATAGCTTCAGGTGCTGTATATCTGTTGATAGGACTACAAATATCGTGTTTGATAACTCTGGGTAGACCAAAATCTGCTATTTTACAAGTATTACCATCACCAACTAAAACATTTCTGGCTGTTAGATTTCTATGTATGTATAAATGTTGCTCTAGATATTCCATACCTAAGTATTGGATGAATGGATGGATGAATGAATGGGTGGATGGATGGATGGATAAATGGATAGATGGATGGATGGGGAGATTAATGGATGGGTGGATGGGATGAACAAGTGGGTGGATGAATGGATGAATGGGTGGATGGATGGTCACATGGAATTTACACAAACTGCACATACCTGATGCAATTTGAACCATCATATCAATCATTTGTGGTAACTGCATATAACATCCTTCAGATTCTCTCAAGTATTCCAATAAACTACCATATTTCATTAACTCAGTTACTATATAAATTGGTTCCTCAAGTGTACAGACAGCATATAGTTGTAATAAATTAGGATGATGAATCTTCTTCATCACTTGAGCTTCTTTAACAAAATCATCAACCTCCATTGTACCTGTATGTACATAAGTATGTGTGTGTGTATGTATATACGCATGTCATATAATTATATGTATGTATGTATGTATGTATATATATTACCAGGTTTAAGTGTCTTGATAGCTACAACAGTTGTACCATTCCAAATTCCTTCCCATACTTCTCCAAGGTTTCCTTGTCCTAGCTTCTTTTGGAATTGCAAACTAGAACGATCAATCTCCCACTCATCACGATATGAAAGTCCTATAGTTGTTGGTTGAGTCACTCGAGGACATGGTGTTAGCAATTGCTGAACTAGTCCATCAGCTTCATTTTTATAATGGAGAATCATATTCTTTAGTGAAAAATGTGGTATATAGAAAGAAAGATAAGAAGAGAGGATTGAAGGCTAAGAGGATGAGGAGAGAGTGGTACGTAGGTAGACAGGCAGTAGGTATGTAGGTACATAGGTAGATAGGTAGAGATAGATAGACAGAAAAAAAAGCGAGTAAGATAGATAGATAGATAGATAGATAGATAGATAGATAGATAGATAGATAGATAGATAGATAGATAGATAGATAGATAGATAGATAGATAGATAGATAGATAGATAGATAGAATGAATGAATGAATGAAAGATAGATAGATAGATAGATAGATAGATAGATAGATAGATAGATAGATAGATAGATAGATAGATAGATAGATAGATAGATAGATAGATAGAAGAATGAATGAAAGAAAGATAGATAGATAGATAGATTGAAAGATAGATAGATAGATAGATAGATAGATAGATAGATAGATAGATAGATAGATAGATAGAAGAATGAATGAAAGAAAGATAGATAGATAGATAGATTGAAAGATAGATAGATAGATAGATTGAAAGATAGATAGATAGATAGATAGATAGATAGATAGATAGATAGACAGAAGAATGAATGAAAGAAAGATAGATAGATAGATTGAAAGATAGATAGATAGATAGATTGAAAGATAGATAGATAGATAGATAGATAGATAGATAGATAGATAAATAGATAGATAGATAGATAAATAGATAAATAAATAGATAGATAAATAGATAGATAGATAGATAGATAGATAGATAGATAGAAGAATGAATGAAAGAAAGATAGATAGATAGATAGATTGAAAGATAGATAGATAGATAGATAGATAGATAGATAGATAGATAAATAGATAAATAAATAGATAGATAGATAGATAGATAGATAGATAGATAGATAAATAGATAAATAAATAGATAGATAGATAGATAGATAGATAAATAGATAAATAAATAGATAGATAGATAGATAGATAGATAGATAGCCAGTTTACTCTACTATGTATAATAGGTACTTTTGGAATTTGTCTTGTCATCAAAACAATTACCATTTTGTTGTAACTAATTTACTATAATATTATTGATCTCCCCCTCCTTTCCCTTATCTATATACCATACCTGTAAAGTATTAAATACAACACGATGTGTAATAAAGAACCCGCCATCATCCATTTTTCTGATAAGATAATGTATGATCCCATCAGTGTCCCTCAGAGATAAAGAAAGAGCATCTTTATGAGAAGAGCTCACTCGTACAAGGAATGTACCAGGAACATTACTGGACAACATTAGTAGCTTCTCAGCCCCAGCACGACTAATATTTCCAAAATACCACCTGTTAATATATACATATATATATATGTATGTATGTAAGTGTATGTACAAACAATTTATGAATTCATGTATGTTGTATGTATTATGCACACATACATTCATATATATAATTATGTACCTACATAATACATACATACTTATATACATACATACATACATACATACATACATACATACGTACATATATATATACATACATACATACATACATACATACATATATACATACAGACAGACAGACAGACAGACAGAAAGACAGACAGACAAACTCACTCTTCAGCTTCGTATGTTTCAGCTGCTGCTACATAATTACATGGGATGTATCCCTCATTTCCTGTGACCATGGAACATGCCAACCACCAATCTCCCTCCATTCCTCCAATTATCATTAGTCTTTCTCTTTTCTCAAATGATAAATCTTCGGAAGTTCTTGCAACATATTTAAATCTTCCAATATATATTGGTCCTCGATTTTCAACCATTGAACCAGGAATCTCAGGTTGTGGGAAATATCCCATTTGATCCTGAGTGAGACGAATTCCAGCCTGGAAATTAAAAAAAAAACATCATTTACTGAACAATGCCTCTATATTTGTATGTACCGATGAAGTAGTTTTACAAGCAATCAATGCATACCATTTATCAGTAATCAATGAAGACTATAGTATATATATGCTACCTATAAAGAGAGGATTGGATAATGCACTCACTGATTGTAGTGAATACTCATTACTAGAGGGCCTGGACCGAAACTGCTCTTGAGGATCAGTGACTGTTTCCTTACAACTGACACATCCCATCTGTACTATATAATATATATATATATATATATATATATTATATACAATAATTATTATTATAAATTATAATAACTATTATTATAATATACAATGCAAATCATAATATATTTTACTATCCAGATGCATAATGCATTTACACATACCTTTTGCCTTTCACAGATCAGTAATAATTATCAGGCACAATCTATATATATATATTGGAACTTGGAAGGTGTGGCTGGCTGCAAGGAAGGCAGGCCGGATGAAGTGGGTTTGACATCGCAGAGATCATTGCAGCATGCAGAATAATATTCGACGCTCTGTGTCTTCTTCCTCTTTCAATTCTTCAAAGAATCATTCGTCTGGAATAGTGGAGACTGGTAGTGGCCATGTTCACTATATTGAACGAAGTGTCAATTTCGGTTTGCAAACATTGAAAGAGAATGAGTCATTAGAAACCACAACAAATACACGACATACAAAACTTGGACAGCAAGGTCGGCGTACAAAATCGGAAGGAAATTTATTTAGGATTACAGATCATTATCACCAGCAAATACCCCTTATTGGTGAACAGCGTCATGTGATACTTGACATGCAGTGGACTAAATTTGGTTTTCGATTACAGGTATAGGTAAAAACCCAATACATACACAGACATAATGCTAACACAATCACTAAGATTATGACACTATAACTATAAAATTCATTAGATATTATAGCTATTATAGGGCATATTGACTCCGAAGTTCGAGAGAACAATTTTGCTGTTTCCCACATGCATGTATTATAATGTATGAAAAATTAACATCTGTGTTATTAGATGCAGAAGTTACACCCCCTTTGTATGCTACAGTATTCATATTTTACCACTTGTACTGCAGTCCATTTGAGTTCCATGCTTCTACAGAGTCGGTACGCCCTTGGTGCCAAGAATGTAATATTATTACATATAACACTTAACACTGCAGTTTAATTTCCTCTATGATATCAAAAGATGCTATATAATTGCACAAACATTCAGTTCCTGTTATATAAGTTATATCTAGGTACTGACAAGGTGTTTCCTTTAGATCACTAGCTGTTATTTGTAGTTTGCAGCTTTTGTCACATGATACTAGAACTACTAGCAGTTACTACACCATTGTCACTATGTAAATTGTGAAGTGGATGATCAAATAACAGATGATTTTAAGCATTTTTGTCATTTCATACATACAGAGTTACAACCGCATGAGTGAAAGAGGTAAAGCTCAGCGAACCATTGTACATAAGGTTACTCCAGGTTCACCTGCTTTCATGGCTGGACTTCATCAGGGAGATTGTATTATAGAGGTTAATGGTAAAGATATGAGATATGCAGATCCAGACGAGATTGTCCAATCTATTTTGAGCACAAAGGGAAAGCGAGTTCATTTAATTGTAGAGTTTATTGATGGTGTACGCATACTAGAGTTGAAAAAAAATCTAAGTGAATTGAAAAACAAGCTAATAGATCGACAAAAAGAATTGAAAGAGCTACTGTCTTCGAAGCACTGTCCAACTTCACATAAAGCTAAAGCAAAGCATACCATAAAATATGAAGTTGAAAATGACTCATATATTTTGGATCCTGAAAAAAATTTATCAAGTGATGGAGTGGAAATGCCTCAATCGCCCTCATCGCCTTTCTTCTCTCCATCAGCCTCAATCACTGATCTCATTTTGAAAACATATAAAGTTGCTACTTACACTGGAGATATACTTGATTTAGCGTGTGATGTGTTAATCACGCCACTTGGAAAACCTGTTTCAGAAAACACTAGTGTAGAAACTAAAGGAAATAGTGAGCTAATTACTTGTCTTTTACAGGCAGGAGGAGATAAACTTATAAATGAACTTTCTTTAGCAAGTTATTGTAAATTAGGTGAAGTTATTAGTACTACAAGTGGAGAGTTATCTGGTATAAAGAACATTTACCATTGTGTTTTCGGTACTCGACAGGAGCACCTTGTGTCCTGCTGTGCTAATGCATTCGATACTGCATCCCAAAACAGAGAGTTAAGCATAGCGTTTTGGCTCGATGGTTTTGTCAGCAAAAATGTCTCTCCATCTGTTGTGTTGGAAATAGTTTCATTATTGAATAAAGAAAACCAATGTCTTGACAAGTTTGGAGCTGTAATAATGGCAGGGAGTTGTCTACCTGAGGTTGATGAGCTAGTTTATCGGTATTTTCCAAACTGACCGAGGTTTATCAACGTGTGGATATACATTAATACATATTAGCATAGAATTTAATTATGTTGAAAATATATTAATATTTATATGAAATTGCATGATATATATATAGTCATTATAATCTTCTTGATTACCATATTTGGTAATACCTTTGTCATCATCAACTGTACTGAAAAAAAAAAATGATCCTAGAAAAAATTACATGTGAGTATGTTGTATGGAGATATAATACTACGATTTTTATATAACATGTAAAAAAAAATTTACAAAAACAAAAATATTTATGAGCAGAATGTTTTAAGTTAGTTTTCCCTGTCCTCAACTTGTCTCATTGTTTCGGCAGAATCTCTTCTTATCTCCTCCTCATCACCTTTCTTTCCCACTTTCTCATCCTTATCATCCTCATCATCATATCTGAGACTTACAACAGCAATATTAGAAACAACGGATCCGACCTCGTTAGATACCTCACAAATATAATCGCCTACATCATCTTCAGTAAAACAGTAAAGTTTGAACTCCGGAAGTTTCTCAGTACGTATAGCTAATCCATTAAAATACCAAAGATATCGAAGGTTTTCTTTCGGTTCAGCGATCACGTTTAATTGAAGAGGTTCTCCAATTCCAATTACTTGAGATTCAGGGTGCTCTATAATTATTGGCTTAGTAGCTGCAAACAAAGGAAGTGAGTTAGTATGACAAAAATAACTTCACAGTAGATCTAATGTTTCACACCTAGTAGTAATTAAGTAAATATGATACCTTATGAGTGGCAAGTCATGAACAGATGTAGCTATCACATCTTAATATGTATTATATTAGGCAGTTTATACAGGTAATGCTATTGTACATGTTAAACAGTTGTATAATACTGTATATTTGGTCATTCCACTTATAAGCACAGCACCCGAAAGTATTGAGTTTACATACTATCACTGTAGTTCCATTGACTATAGTGTACTTTGTGAGTGAAGTACATTGTACTGTGACTGTACTCACAGTATTACACCTTAGTACTGTGCTATACCTGATATTATTAAGTTTACATACTATCACTGTACTTCCATTGACTATAGTGTACTTTGTGAGTGAAGTACATTGTACTGTGACTGTACTCACAGTATTACACCTTAGTACTGTGCTATACCTGATATTATTAAGTTTACATACTATCACTGTACTTCCATTGACTATAGTGTACTTTGTGAGTGAAGTACATTGTACTGTGACTGTACTCACAGTATTACACCTTAGTACTGTGCTATACCTGATATTATTAAGTTTACATACTATCACTGTACTTCCATTGACTATAGTGTACTTTGTGAGTGAAGTACATTGTACTGTGACTGTACTCACAGTATTACACCTTAGTACTGTGCTATACCTGATATTATTAAGTTTACATACTATCACTGTACTTCCATTGACTATAGTGTACTTTGTGAGTGAAGTACATTGTACTGTGACTGTACTCACAGTATTACACCTTAGTACTGTGCTATACCTGATATTATTAAGTTTACATACTATCACTGTACTTCCATTGACTATAGTGTACTTTGTGAGTGAAGTACATTGTACTGTGACTGTACTCACAGTATTACACCTTAGTAATGTGCTATACCTGATATTATTAAGTTTACATACTATCACTGTACTTCCATTGACTATAGTGTACTTTGTGAGTGAAGTACACTGTACTGTGACTGTACTACACAGTATTACTATGCTATCACATACAAGTGTAAAGGGAATTCACAAATTACCCCTTCACACACATTACTATGATTACAGTACAAAGTAGTACAATAGTATAACTTAGAAGTACAGTTGACTATCATATTATTAAGTGTAGCCCCATCATAGTATGTAACTTAATAAAGTCAGGTACTATATATACACTTTACAAGCTACTAAAATTGGGTTTTAGTTACAATTTAATTTGCTCAAATTATTATTCAATTTAGAATGTTACAGTTACTACAAAATTTAATTTAAAAAATTTTTTTCCAAAAAAGGTTTAGGTAGAGTACCTGACTTGACAGTGTACTTCACTCACAAAGTACACTGTAGTCAATGGAAGTACGGTGATAACTCAGGTATTGTAATTTAGTATATAACAACATTCAAATGAATATGTTATGAATGCATGGACTTAGTATAAGTACCTTCATCCATTCTTAAATTCTCCATTCTCTCTGACACGGCATAAATAGAATTATGCCCACAAGATGGTGGATACATGACTTCCTTACAAGGACACTGTTGAAGAGAGTCTAAAGATGAAGTATCGCCACTCCCTCTTCGAGGAATTTGAGAATGCAGATGAGGATCTATGGGCGGTGAAAAAATACCTCCAGAGGTTTCATGAGGATTTATATATATGTGTTGAGGTTTTGACTGATGCTGTGGAGACAGTGGAACCTGACCTTGGAACGTAGAAGGCCAGTGAGTACTTTGAAGGTTTGGAGGTAGTTTCGGTTTATATGAGACAATGTCTAAACGTGCTGGATTACTATTAACACTCCCATGTTTATTACTGACACGACAGTAGTAAAGTCCTCTATAAGGTTCTCGAATGTCTGTTAGGAAGATCCTTGGTGAGGTTTGACCAGGGTAAGGTAATCCATCTTTGTACCACTGGAAAGAGAGATCATGTCCACTAACCTCCACGTGCATACTCATTGTCTCGCCTGGATGAACTTGAATACTATCAGGATGTGATAAAATGACAGGCGGAATCTCCACTGTAGAAAGTGAAATATATAGTTCATGTGTGTACACAATAACACATGTAAAGGTCATGCATGTTCACTTTGACCTCATGCAGAGAAAGTTTGGAAAGACTAACAATCCTTTTACCTGCACCATTTTCATATTATTATCGTTCTCATTGTTTTATGTCAAATTTCAATCCATTGCTTCATTATTGAGTTACAGTATAATCATGTATTAACCTTATGATATTAAACTATATATTATATTACATATAAAGTCATCATATCATAATTTTGAGGTCATTGTGAATGTGAACAGACTTTAGTAGCATGGAAATCAGTAAACACAAACAAGCAACTATTGTTTACTATAAATATAATAAACAGCATATTTCTTATTTTCATTTTCAATTTGAAAATATCGAAAAACTCAATTCTCACATTTTGAAGGTTTTGAAACGACACCAAGACCAGACGAATAAGGCACAAAAACATGAAAACCATTGTACTGAAGTAGATCTTCAAGAACTGTTATATCAGCCAATGGATTACAGCTCTTCCATAGTAACAGTAACTTCATTACCTGTTCACTGAAGTTACTGTAATGAATTCTGTAATATGGATATGTAATGCATATACATATATGTAAGTGTGTGTGTGTGTGTGTGCGTGTGGAGAAAGAGGAAATAAATTAGTGAATAATCGTAACCACATTAAAACCTTAGCATGTTAATCAAATGCAACAGAAGCCAAAAGTCAGACAGCCTTCACAACAAACACTAATCATATTATATCCCTTTAGAGCTTTAGTAAAATATACTTGATACTGTCACATTGTATATAACCCAATACAGTAGTGATTACAACACTGCAACACTATATAATACAGTAGTGATCATAACACTGTTACACTATGTAACCAGATCTATAATTACCACACTATCATTGGTAAGGTTTCTCACACTTGATCATTCCATATAATTATAAATAATTGTAATGTAATTTAAAGGTGAGGGTAATTACTACAGATGGGTGTGGCTGTGGTAATTACTACAGAAGGGTGTGGCTGTGGTAATTACTTACACCTACTACAGAACTGTGGCTACTCTGTTCTATTTTAAAACCTCATCACTAGTAATTATATTCTGATCTTGCTTTTCAATATGATATATACAGCCAAAACAAGTGTATATAGAGAAAAAAACATCCCTATGATTGCTTTACAAATTTAAGTGAAGATAAAAGTATCCTTATGACTGCTTTGTGGTGTCCAGAATTCAGTAATCATGGCTGACTTTATCAAGCATGAAAGACAACAGCTTATTATAGTTATTATTTTGATTATCTACTCTCCTGACCTTTCAAAGGACCTTGTAGAACTTTAGAAATATATTTCAGGCAGAATAGCTACCTATTAGTTCCAGTTTCTACGTAAGCTCAACAGCTTTCTTTCTGCTGGTGTGTAGAGCTTGATTGCGCGTTCTTTTACGCACCACGCCCATTATTTGACCGAGCCCCTGGGAATGATGTAACTTCCTTAACTACGTATACAACGCATACTCGCGTAGGTGACACAAACATATATATAATTATATATATATATATATATATATATATATAAACATACATCGAACCTGTGGGAAAGCAATCATAGGGATGGCCCTATGGGCCATAAAAATTTACATTTTGAAAGAAAAAGACAGCAAGAAAATTAATTTGTTTTATTATTATTATGCTTACCTCACAGAAGACACATCGTGCCTCGATATCCTAAGACACATAGCAAGTCCATTAATATCTCCACTTTCACCAATCTGACGACAAATCTGAGATGTCAAAAATCTAAAAGCTTCGTCTGAGATCTCAACTAGATTTGACGGTCTTTCGGGATAACGATGTTCTGGAGAAGAAGGACTCCAAACAGAAGATGTAGGTAGGTTATGAGGTGCAGCGTAAGAAGGGGGAAGTGCTATCTTCAGGCCATTATCATCACCGAAAGATTCTGTGAAAATAAAAAATATTGACTTGTGATTGTGTGGCCATGTCAGTAATTCTAGCTAGTAGTTCCCAAAACTGTTTCTATCTAAGTCAAATAGATCTACTTGATAACTGCATCACTACAATGAATCAAAACCATTTTCAGTTTCTAGAAATTGTCATATACACAATAAACAATGCATTACATATAAACCACACCCCCTCAATTAGTATATAATTATTCTATTTTAGATCATCAAACCAGCATACCTGTTAATCCAGAGGGCTCTCTTTTCCTAATAAGTTGAATAACAAAAGTGTCACTCAATATCGTCCCAAATTCATTTGAAATAGAACAAATATATTGCCCTTCATCTCTTGCAGTAACACAAGGTATTATCAATTCACTAGTAGTAGCATATGACAAATCTATTCCATTCCGTAGCCAATGAAAGGTCGGTTCGGGATAGGCTTCAACCTTTAGCTTGAGTATCAGTCTCTCTCCAGCAATTGCTTGAACAATGTCAGCTGGTTGACTAATGATGACAGGAGGTGTTGGAATAGTACACGTCATATCTGTAGGTATTCATATACAAGTGCTAATTAAATTTCGCCATAATGCATGAACAGCATACTCAATTAATAGATAATTATATTCATGATTGAGAGGGACTTTTTAATATGTGATAAACAGGATATTGAACAATATTAAGTAATAGTTAGAACACACTTTACAGTGATTACGTGTTTTAATGTAGCATGAGGGCGGGTCAATAAAGGTTGAGTTTACATAATGCACGAGCCGAAGGCGAGTGCGTTATGTAAACGAGACCTTTATTGATCGCCCAAGTGCTACATTGAAACACACAATGCACTGTCAAGTGTGTTCTAAGTGATTTATTGATGATCTGGTAAACTACCACTGTTGTTGGAGCTGCTTCGTTAGTAGAGGTGAGCAAAGTGTGCAATAACTAACTTATTGCATGCAAAAGTGTGCAATAAGTGATTTAATGTTCAATCATGTGACGCATTATCTGCACTCTGATTGGCCACAGGTCACATGATCAGCAATAAGTTATTGGAAAAACTTCAATAGACATCACAAATCAAAATATTATGTCTAGTTATTAATATAATATTAGTATATGCTATACTACGAGGTACACTACACTTTGTACAGGTAAGCATGTTGAGAGATTTGTAAACAATATGCTTGAAATGGTAACTATACTGTGTTATCTTCTGTCCATCCATCCTTACATTATACACATACATCTATCCATGCATCCACCCTTACATACACACATATATCTATATATCTTAGTCTACATATCTATCTATTTATCTATCTATCTATCTACCATCCATCCATTCCTAAATATAGGTTATTATGATTCATTATTTTGCCATACCTTGTTCAATCCTAACACAAGCTGTTCGTGATTTCCTTTGTGCCTCTCCATGCATATCAGAAACAACACAAAAATAATACCCGAGATCCTCTTTACCGGCTTGTTTCAAATGAAAGCAGCTGTCCACCTCTCCAATCAAAGGTTCCTCATCTTTGTACCACTGATAAACTGGATTTTCTGAACTGTACAGTATTCTCCCTTCACACGTCATTTTTATACTATCCCCTACTCGAATACACAAGTCCTCAGGATGTGAATAAATATCGATAAAAGATGTGGGAGAGCCTAATGTGAAAGATGTTGAACGTTTTGGACTAGAAGAATATGATAAATGTCGAGGGGAGAGAATAATGCTTGTAGGTGGTGAAGAATCGGGACTTGGAAAATCTGGAAGACTATATTGTTGATGTACAGATCTGTACCTCTGGGTGCGATAAGTAGTGGATGGCGGGTAATTGGTATTCGAAGCTGACCAACTCGCTGTTTGCCAGTCATGTGACCCATGGTCATTTGACGGTTCATATCTGTGTTGTGTGTACCGCATGTGTGATGGGTGGGGTATATGTCCATGATTAGTATATAAAGGAGAGTCCATTCGAGGAACGTAAGAAATAGATGTAGGAGGAGGAGGAGGAAGAGGAGCAGACGTATATGCAGGGTAAGATGAGGTAAAAGTGGAAGGTGGAGATGATTGACGTTGAGAATGCGTAGAATATGAGGAATAAACTCCAGATGAAGTCAAGGGTGATGGAGAGGCTCGAGAAAAATGGGTGTGGCCATTTCCTCCCATATACCTTTGGTTAGGGTATGACTCTCTTAAATAGGTATGGTAACTACGTTGATTAGATTCAGAATGTGTGGATGGATCAGGAAGTCTCCTCTGTTGTGTTTGACTTGATCTATAACCTGGTTTAATCTTACCATGGTCCTTAACAACATCATGGATTTTGGGTTCCTGTGTATATACTTCGTCCTCTAATCCCCTGGATAAATATCTTTTATTAACAATCAGAGGATGAGAATGTCCATTGAGAAAAGAGGAATCAGATGATTCTAAATGTAAACAACTCATTTTGATCACTTCCTATATGAACACAACAAAATATAATTTAGTTCAATAATTAAAGTTATTTATATAATTATAAAAACAGAACTTGTGCCAACAGGATTTAACAAGGGAAGATATTATGACAAATAATTATGTCATTATTATATTGTTAATTAACTGGGAATATAATATAATTATTATAACCTCTTCGTAATAACAACACAATTATATATTTTAAGACAAAGTAGTATCTATGTATGTATGTATGTATGTATGTATATATATATTTATGTATGTTTGTATGTATGTATGTATGTATGTATGTATGTATGTATGTATGTATGTATGTATGTATGTATATATTTATGTATGTTTGTATGTATGTACGTATGTATGTACGTATGTATGTATGTATGTATGTATGTATGTATGTATGTATGTATGTATGTAAGTATATATGTATGCATCATGTATTTATGTATGTATCAATACATATGTATGTATGTGTGTATTTATGTTTGTATGTATCTATGTATGCATCTATGTATGTATGTATGTATGTATCTATACATATGTATGTATGCATCTATGTACACTGTATGTATGTACTATCTATGCATATGTATGTATGTATATATGTATGTATGTATGTTTCTATGTATGTATGTATGTATGTATGTATGTATCTATCACAATGTTGTGAATGTACACTTGTTTTGGGAATATCGTCTTTGGAATGTTTATTGGGAAAATAGAACTTCTTCATTTATGGTAAAGTGGGAATACATATGCACATAATTTGAATAATTCAAATAGATAGACAGATAGATAGACAGATAGAGATAGACAGATAGAGATAGACAGATAGATAGATAGATAGATAAAGAGAGAGATAGATAGATAGATAGATAGACAGATAGATAGACAGATAGATAGATAGATAGATAGATAGAGATAGACAGATAGATAGATAGATAGATAAAGAGAGAGATAGATAGATAGATAGATAGACAGATAGATAGACAGATAGAGATAGACAGACAGATAGATAAATAGATAAAGAAATAGATAGATAGATAGATAGATAGATAGATAGATAGATAGATAGATAGATAGATAGATAGACAGATAGATAGACAGATAGATAAAGAGAGAGACAGATACATGTAGTTAGGTAAATAGATACATACACTGATTTAGATAACTATGTTTTGTAAAAACATTTTTCAGGCCCAGGGGAGAACACCATACATTAATGAATCTAATATAATTATGTATATAATATTAAATATATAGAAAGAAGTCAATAGCGGAACTATTTGAGAAATACAATTTATTAGACCGGTCCTGTAGTAGATTTTAGATAGTGGGAAAAAACCCCATAACGAAACATTTGTAAGCTGTAGTAAAAATGTTTTAATGGAATTAGAAGTGTGGAAATAGGTAAGTCAACCTCCGGACATTTTGAGCTATATATTTTCATCACCCTTGTCCTGCTGCTCCCCATGTACTTTGTATACAGTTCAGTTCCATTTTACCGAACATTCACTAGATTTATCGGACAATGTCCTGTATGACTGGCTGTTTCCACACCACTGTATACAATCGTTGGACTGCATAGATCCAGAAATTGTATTTAGTAAAAAAATAAAAATCAGTTTTTTGTTATTAGCATGATTAATGATATCAAAAGAGTTACGGAAAGCAACGAAAACTGAATGTGTAATAATAATGATAACATAAACTAGATATAACACACATAACATTAGGAATATAAACAAAATTGTATATATTATTATTGTACACAAACAAAACACCATATTGAAATGGTTATGAAAAACACATTTCATTGCATCCCAAAATATAAAGCTAAATTAAACACAAGAATGTCTCCTCACTTTAATACAAGTAAACAATTTATTTTAAGCCTGGAAGAATTGGTCAATGAATTATTTATACACACCTGAGCCCGTTGTCATCAAAGGTAAGAGTTAACATATTTTATATATTTGTTGAGTACAGCTGGGAGTATGCTAACATACATTGATACTATTCATTATGCAGTATTCTATCTACAATACAGCTAGTGACATACTCTACAATAAATATTACCAACTTGAGCCCGTTCTCATGTTGAGTACAGCTGGGAGTACGCCAACATATAGATTACGATTCATCATGCAGTATTCTATCCACAAATACAATACAGCTAGCAACATACTCTACAATAAATATTACCCACTTGAGCCTGTTATCATGTTAAGTACAGTTGGGTATACTCTAAAATATAGATTACGATTCATCATGCAGTATGCTATCCACAAATACAATACAGCTATATAGTAACCATGGTAACATACTCTACAGTATTACAGTACCATGTAAGTTTTTGTTTTAGTTACTAATACAGTTTTATTTAACATGTTTTTAAACACATTGCCAAACACACACACACACACACACACACACACTATCCCATCCACACAAGAATATATTCTCATAGTAAAAACATACAACTTACTACCTGGTACTTGGTTCCAAACAGTGAATCTGAAAACACTACAATTACTCTCAGAAGTGTATTACAAATATAATTTAAAAGCTAGACTCATTAACTTGTATAAATCCTATGGTTTGTGGACTGCTCTGAGATCTTCGAAGGAATTGAAGATCAAGTTATCAGTTCTGATCTCAGTCAAAGTTGATCTTCCATAACAATACCAATCTTTACAGCTTATCACACAAATAGTAGAACACATTAAATATAACTCCAAAAGAATACAATTATATTAATAAACAATAATATATATATATATATAATATACAATTACATAACTACACATCTGCTCTCATATCAACAATGTTAACTACTAACAAGGTCTATAATTTACTCAGCATTATAGTATATAATTAACGTACCTGCTCTGATCTCAGAGTTCAAAAAGACCTGATTTCTCCACTCTCGAACATATACGCACTTGCCACGACATAAACCCTCCACAAACACAACAAGGGGAATTCCCTAGTAACCTGCTATATCACGTGAGCAAATATATAATTAAAGGGCCCAAGCTCAGTGTATATACAAGCAGTTATTCTGCATTAAAAAGAAAATAAAAGCATGTAATTATAATATATAGTTTTAAAGTATGTAGTTTTGCAGTTCATGAAGAAATGCACGCCAATCATCTTCCTCCTTCATATCCAGGAAATAGATCAAGAAGTACTCTTTGTAAAGGTTTGTTCACTTCCATAATATTTTCTTTATCGAGCTTGAATCTACAATTTGGACATGTATCAACTTCAGCTTTAAACGATCTCGATAAACAAGACTGCAACGAAGAAAATTAAAATTGTAATATTCAATTTGAACTCATGTATACACACATTGGAATCATTGCTTTGATCACCATAATCAGGCTATATGTGGGTATAAATAAATAGTAATAACATAGTAAAGTCTGTTTATGATCTCAAAATCAGGCTGTGATGATTTTATATATAGTACATAGTTTAATTAATGTCACAAGCCACAAGGTCAATGATTGTATTGTAACTCAATAATGAAGCAATGGATTGAAATTCGACATATACAGAAAGGGAATGATAATAATACGAAAATGATTGTTGGTTGTGCAAACTAAAGTTATGAACATTTTTCTGAGGTCATTATAACTAATATGAGCTAATCAAATATTTATAGGATTGACCACTCACTTTGCAGACATTGTGACTACAGGGTGTTGATATTGGCTGATATACCACTTCCTGACATACAATACAAGTGAACAACTCTTCAATCTTACTCAATAGACCAGCCTAATAGTGTGTGTGTGTGTATGTATGTATGTATGTATGTATGTATGTATGTATGTATGTATGAATGTAAGTACGTATGTATGTGTGTATGTACATGTGTATGTGTATGTATGTATGTGTGTGTATGTATGTATGTACATGTATGTATGTATGTATATATGTATGTATGTACGTTATGTATATATGTATGTATGTATGTATGTATATATGTATATATGTATGTATGTATGTATGTATGTATGTATGTATATATATATATATATATATATATATATATATATATATATATATATATATATATATATATATGTATGTATGTTGTTTTAGTTAGGTCAGTACAAACCATTTTAGTTTTGGTTTTAATTAGCAAATCCAAACTCACATAATGCATTTATGTATGTATGTATGGTATGTGCATGTATGTATGTGTATATGTATGTACATGTGTGTATGTATGTATGTATGTGTGTGTGTATGTATGTATGTATGTATGTATGTATGTGTGTGTATGTATGTATGTATGTATGTATGTATGTATGTATGTATGTATGTAACTATTGTTACACATACCGAACCAGCTGATTCAGCAAACTGCATAACTTCTTCCCACATTTTAGAATTACAAGTATCAGACTTTATTAATTCTTTCTGTTGTTTAGTTAATTCATAACGGGGTTGTTTACTCTTCAATGGAGATGAGTCCTCTTTAGGAAATTGAAACATCACATAAAGAGAAGTACTAAGGAATCTCTTTACTATTCATGTATAATATTATGTGTATTTATATTATAATCAAAGGTACTCTTTGGTAGAGTGTAATTTATGAAACTGAAAGTAATGAAACCTTAACAATACAATTATATTCCACACATCTAACCAAGAGACACATAGGCTGGACTACCAATTGAAAGTTTAAAAGTTGTTTATTATTTCCTAAATAACTATGAAGTACAAACAACACTGGTTGTGTTGGGATAACTCTGAAAATATATCTTTAACAACTGGTGAGTAATTCAGTCACTAGTACACACTGCTGTACATGTAAATGTACATGTGTGAGGTCTTCAATTTGGACCCTGCCAGCTGGGCTGCCTTGGTAGCTCAGAACATCTGTTTGGAGTGCAGAGTGTTGTGGGTTCAAATCTCACCAGAGGCAACTTATTTTTCATTGCCTCAGATGTCTTTCTTTTTTTCTTTGCATCACAAGTTATCATGTACATGTATTGTGATAGTAAATCAAGTACACATCAGGTAATGGGTGGAGCTCAAGAGCACTACTCACTTAATTCCATAATTGGAACTAATCATTTTACTACCAGTAGCTCCTAAAATAACTACTAATGCTTCTTTTAGTTGGAGTGGCTATTGAATGATAATTAATTCCAATGTCATCTCACATACCTGTAACATTTTTCCTCTTTCGTCCACCCTTTTTACTGGTTCTAACCTCCTCATCAGAATCATGTGAGATATTACTAGCTCCCTTCTGAGCTTCAAGATATCCATCTGGATACTGATGTGTAATTAATAGACATGTAATTAATATACATGTATATACATACATATACACACACACATCTTACTTGCATAGTCAGTCCTAATTTCTTTGTCATTTTCTTTCCTTCACTTGTCCAAGGAGCTGGAGCCTACAAATAATGAAAGTTATCTTCCTTTCTCAATTCTTTTTTTTCTCTCTCTCTCTCTTTCTCCTCCTCACCGTGTCATCTCTTCGTAATAGATATTTCCATACTAGTAAATCTTCTTTGTTTCTATGAGGCCAATACTTAACAATCTACGGATATAAATGATACATTTTGATGTCATGTGACCTGCCAACGTTGCCATGTTATGTTATTATATAAACTACATGTGGTATCCAGGAAGAGCTCTTTTAGATGTAGTACCAATGTTCTTTTCAAAATTGCATCATTGAATGTATCACATGTATGTATATATATAGTATATACATGTACAAACGAGTTTGTCATCTCTTGTAATTTTTAAACAGGTTTTATTATAACCTTATAAATGCCATCATATCGATTTCCCTCTTTAGGACAGTATTTTGATGTCTTGCTTCCCTTGTGGTTTCTTATCTGACAAGAATACAGTGTTAGTAACAAGAGATAGGGAGGAGAGTGTGTTAGTGACAAGAAGAAATGTGTTAGTAACAAGAAGAGATATGGAGGGGTGTGTTAGTGACAAGAAGAGAAATGGAGGGGTGTGTTAGTGACAAGAGACTTGGAGAGTGTGTTAGCAACTAGAAGAGATATGGAGGAGTACATGTATGTTAGTGACAAGAAATATGGAGGAGAGTATGTTAGCAACTAGAAGAGAAATGGAGGAGTGTGTTAGTGACAAGAGATATGGAGGAGATTGTGTTAGCAACTAGAAGAGAAATGGAGGAGTGTGTTAGTGACAAGAAGGAAACAGAGAGATGCCATATCAGCTTACCACTCGAACAGGTTTTCCCTTACGCCAGTCCTTTGCAGTAGCACCATTCTTATCATCAATCACTGCATTACAATTCCTAGCCAGTGCTCTATTTAATATAAAAATTACATTTCATTAGCTACGAATCATTTGACCACACCCACCATCTCATGGCTCACTTGACCACACCCACTACTTACCTGTTCATAGCAGTCAGTTTTTGATCCATTGATTGCTTTGCAGTTCTCTTGTTACCTGATAAGTCACGCCCACCACTTCCACTATAAACAAACTCTTCACCATCATCCTATCAAAATACATGTACATAAAACATACATGACATTACATGTAATCAAATACACTGTAAATACAGTAGGTGTACATGTACATGTATAATATAAAATAAATACAGGTACACAGGTAAAATATATATATATATGTACATGTGAAATATAACCTAAATACATGTACATATACGTAAAACATACATGTAACCCAACACACTGTAAATACAGTAGGTGTACATGTACACACATGTACATACATGTACACACATGTACATACATGTACATATACGTAAAACATACATGTAACCCAACGCACTGTAAATACAGTAGGTGTACATGTACATACATGTACATACATGTGATATAACCTAAATACATGTACATGTATACACCTTGTCATCTTCATATCCACCAGATAGAACAATGGAATAGGATCCTTCATTTTCTCTGCCATGGATACCAGCCACATGAGGTCTGTGAACACCAGATTCACTCACCTGATATACAAGAATAGATAGATAGATACAATCTATATACATGTATATAGTGAGGTTACCTGCACTCTAAATTTCCACATTGTACCTACAGGCACACCAGGTATCGGACCAAAATGATTGGACGGTACTATGGTACAAATTTTGGTTCTTCCAACACATGCCATTCCCTATATCAAACATGTTATATTAGTGGGTGTGGCATACCTCTCGGCTTACCTTCCCCCAGTCTCTGCCACAGTCCCTTTTCTTGGATTGCATGCTTGCCTTTTTCTTCGTTAGTTTCAATTTTTCACCAGCTCCTATCACTTCTGATGTATCAGTTTTGCACTCATGACAATACCTATGAATAGTAAGAAATTTAGTGTCTAGAAAGAGGAGCCATTGCTCCTTTCTGATAGATATACATGTACATTTGTAATTAGTATCTTGTGTACTATTGAAATGGCAATCATTATTACACAAATGTCCACCCTTACAGGTGAGTGAACTTGTATTTTACATGTAGAAGATTATATAATTATATGTGTATATGTACATGTACATGTATCAGTACATTAAACATTAAATTAAGTTACATGTAAAGACATGTGATACATGTACATGTATTCATATTACATGTAAAGACAGGTGATACATGGACATGTACATGTGTACATATTACATGTAAAGACAGATGATACATGTACATGTATTCATATTACATGTAAAGACAGGTGATGCAACTACATGTACATGAACATGTATTGTAAAGACAGTACATTCCATTAATTTACATGTACATGTAAATTCCTAAAGTCATGTGATACATTTGTCATGTACATGATCAACTAAGTCAGGTGATACATGTATTAATAATATTACATTAAGTTAAAGTCCCTGAAGTCAGCTAATTCCTATAATTACTACAAACAATAATTAATACTAGTATTACATCAGGTAATAAAAACATGTAAGCTCAGGAAATTCCCTGTAGTCAGGTGATACATGTACATGTATTATAAGCTAAATCGCTATAGTCAGGACTGTCAGGTGATACATGTACATGTATTATAAGCTAAATCGCTATAGTCAGGACTGTCAGGTGATACATGTACATGTATTATAAGCTAAATCGCTATAGTCAGGTGATACATGTATAAGCTAAATTCCTGTAGTCAGGTGATACATGAAATTCCTGTAGTCAGGTGATACATGTACATGTATTAAATAATCTCAATTACGTGTATGCAGGGAAATATTCTATTGCTAAGCAACAGTTGATATGGTAACAACCATGATAAGTTTTCATTTACCATTCATCTGATTCTGGCACCTCACCAAGGGGTGGTGTCAGACACCACAAGTGGAACGCCATATCACATTCATCACACAGTATCTGTTTATCAGGATCATTTTTACCTCCACATTGACTACAAGCACAGTGCTTGCAACGACGTGATGGATTATCCTGCAGTCAGGAGAGAAAGAAAAGAATGTAGGGATTGACAAAACTAAGACCAGCGATTTCCCCTCCCTAAAATCTTGCATTTAAACCAATGTATATTATACATGCATATGTATTATTTTTAAAATTTATTTAAACTCCAACATTCTCTAAAATTGTTATGATTAACTAAGTACCACTATAATTATATACATGTCCACACCTTGCAGTGATCACAATCCGGTTTCTTCATTCTTGTTTCTCCCTCGTCAACTTGCTGATCAGGACACTCTTTAGTTTCAATACGAAATATCTCATCTACAAATTTTATAAGACACTCCTCAGAGGCTTCTTGATCCACTGAACTAAGTGGGTGGGGCATAAATCAATAATTATATATTAATCAGTTTATCAACATACCCTAACATTAATTTGCAGTATAATTTCTTAGGATCATCAACCTAAAACAAATACACATGTATGTACATGTATAGTATATGACTACAAATACATATACATGTACATGTATATTAGTATACATGTACACTGGTTGGCACTGGTCAGGAATAACCACCACTCAGCATGAATTAACCACCTCTCAGATAATACATATATAGGCTACTGAGACAAAATTAATTAATTAATTAATAAATTAAGTATATACTGGATAAACAGCACTAAATTCATGTAAAATCCAACCACCACTCTAAATATCCTGGGCAGAACATTGCATATATATACAGACATGACTACAAGTACATGTACATGTATATTAGTGTACATGTGTACACGACTACAATGTGGGTATATGTAAATGACTGAAGTACATGTACATGTACATGTTCAATTATTGTGGCTGCTTGTTTAATTAGCCAATTGCTAGCATGCTAGGCACATGAATTTTCATGTAATGTAGATTATGTACACATGTACACATGTATGTACAAGTTTGTAGTGATTATGTACATGTATAATGTATATACATGTACATGTACATATGACTATACTGTACCTTTCTTGTTATGGTTGCATCATACCAAAACCCTCGTTGACGAGGATGATCTGGATTATAATTAACCATTACATTTTGTCCAATTGACAGCTGTTCCCATTGCATTCTATAACCAGCTCTGGGACGAATATCACGCTCGAGTAATTCTGATACTTCATCATCATAACTATTAGAAATCATTAATAATATAGGTTCTAAAACCACACCCACTCACTCATCAAATTTCACGTGATAGCATAAATTCAATTGTTGTGAGCTACTAGGATTGTCAGTATCAGGTGTCGTCTCTTGTTTAACTATTTTCATAACCTGAGCCTCAAACCACGCCCCCATTCTTAAATCTTTTGCATCAATCTTTTCCCCAACCTAGATGTACATATAGACATGTACATACAATGTACAATATAAGTACTCATGTACATTGGACAGTACAAGTACATGTACACAGACATATACATAAACAATGTACACTACAAGTATTCATGTACATGCATACAGACATGTACTTGTACATACACTGGACAGTACTAGTACACGTGGTCATGTACACAGACATGTACATACACTGGTACTCATGTACTTGTACTGGTACACATGTATACCTTGTAAAGACTAGTAATCTCTTCTTTATCTTCATCATCATCTCCATTCTCCTACAGTAATATAATATAATTATATTAATTAAGAGATATATAAACACATAGACAGACATACTGTTTCCATTGTTTCAACTTCATCACCATTTGTGCTAGTCTCCAAGGAGACATGTCCATTAGAAGTATGACCATTGGTGATGGATTGGTGACCATTGGTAACAGTGGTGGATTGTTCCGAGTCATGTCCATTACTCAATACAGCTTGAGGAGGTCTTACGAATATTTGTATGATATCATTCAGACCAACATCATAATCAAATAGGGAATGGCCGTCTTCCAACTAATGGAGAGGTAAGTTATAATTAATATTTTAATGAATATTAGTGTATTGATAATTCAATTTGGACTACATTACAGATATAATTGATAGAAGAACTTTCATGTGATAATAACAAGTGGGCGTTGACGAATTTAATTATAGTTTTTGTTCTAATTAAACGTTTGCAGTATTCAATATTACTATCACCATAGATATACACTGTGAACTTTCATGTGATAATAACAAGTGGGCGTTGACGAATTTAATTATAGTTTTTGTTCTAATTAAACGTTTGCAGTATTCAATATTACTATCACCATAGATATACACTGTGGCCGTGTATGGCATAAACACAAAAAAACGTGAATGTCATGTGACTTGGCGTGTTTCAATGCATCTTTTTAATGACAAAATAATGTACTATCATTTTCGGATCACATGAAATTATTAAGAAACCACGTGATGTAGTCATTTTGCAATAATCCAGCATAAAATTATATTATAAATAATTAATTATGATAATTCTATAGTACCTGCTTGCCACGATAAAACAGTCTTTGGCGAGAAGGATCTGCATCAAATTCATCCACTAGTCTATCTCTCACTTCCTCTATTTTACTCAGTTTGCTCAAGTTATCTAACCGGACGATTTTGCGTCCATCCATACTGCGTACTTGTATCCACATTTTTCTTTTAAATGTTCAGGTACTTATTCGCAACTCAAGTATAAGTAAGATCAAAGAAACCGCTTGGGCCCCCCAGCTGGATAGTGCTTTCCCTTTTCCTCAAAAACACAAGTGGCACAACCGCCAATTCGCGGTAAATTAAACTGAGCATGCGCAGTTGCGATACTTGAAATCAATGAATATAATTATTATAATAATTATAATTATTAATGAATAAATAATTATTTTGTACATACTGATAAAACACAGATAGTGATTAATAATTGAGCTGTATAATAAGTGATCATAACTAAAATACGACGTCTAAAAATTCTAAAAGGAAATACGGCAGACATTGCTATTGAAAGATCTGAAACATAGAATAAAAGGGCTCCTAAAAATCCAATGAAAGAAGAGATATTAAAAAACACAAAAAACATAATCAATGCTGTCCACAACATTAAAGAAATTAATATGAAATATAATATAATTAAAACCCCAATAAGACGTCTGTTTTGGTTAACATTGTCGAGTACAATTTTTAGCCTTTGTGAAACGAGAACCAAGACGAGTGCATCTAATGCCATTACACATAATCCAGATACAAGAATATTGTAATACGAAGCTCTCGTCAAACTGAAACTAATGATAATAAATGAATATAAAACCTGAGCGATTCCAAAAGAAGCCACACCTATCGGAAATGTGACTGGACTAACGAGAAATGCATCTCCTAATAATGATGCAATTAATGAAAATACCATCAAATAAAAAGTCCATTCTGATGATAAAGATGATTCTGGAATGGGGTTGAGTCTATTAGAGTTTGGGACACATACCCAGATTTCAGAATTCCATTGAGTAACAAACCACAATATCAGAATGAATATTGGAGCACATTTCAACGATGCTTTTATAGTTCTGTTTGAGTGACTCACACCAAAAGATAGATATGTTACACTCAGTAAGTAATAAATGAAGATAAATACAGTAACTGAAAACATCTTTGTTTTGAGCCACACCTCCTTTTTAAATTATAATAATAAATAAATAAATTAATTGATTAATAAAGGCGGTTATTTAAAATAAGGACATGAGTAAAAGTAAGAGATAATATATAGTTTATTTATAATTCATTTTAATGCTACTTTCTATAGAGATTCAGAAGGTCAAAGTTCATACTGGACTACCTCCCATGGTTCCAGGAACAGTACGTGGGTATCTATCAATAACATTCCATTCTTTGCTATGGGATTGTGCCACACCGCCTCCAGCTCCTCGTCTGTGTGTTTTGATGAAGTGGTGGGGAGAGAAGACAAATGGTAGTGTATTTAGGTATGTGTATATATATAAAAAGGATTTTCTTCATGTATGTAACCATTTGCTACTATAAGTAGAAATGCATTTTATGTAAATATAAACCACACCCAACCCTCAAAAAGATACTGCCTAGAATACATTTATGATATAATTATGATGTACTCTGCTATGGTTACATAAGAAAATTCTATTGTATGTAAAATGAACACTTCAGGAAAGACTTGAATATTCAATCAGGGGTTTCTGAAGTGTGCTGTACACTGCACAAATGTTCTAGTGACACTTTTGCCTGTATAAATGTAATTAAATGTATTTTCATTATTTAGAGTCCCTATTCAGTACAAGGGTAAACTCCACCCATCTCTTCTCCCTTCGTCTGCTTGTTATCCTATTCATTCAGGCTGGAAACAGTTTAGAGTTTATTTAGAAGGTTAGTAGTACTTTATAATTATATATATGTATATTTTGATGTATACTTCAATTTATCTACATATATAGCATACATATATTTATTCATCTGCTTATTATCTATCCATCTATTTTATATATCTATTATTTATATGTGTATCTGTTTATGCATCCATCTATCTATCATGTAGATATGGGACATTTATCTCTTAAAGTTGGTCTGGGAAGAAGTTCTGAAGATATGTTTGTAATCGGAGAATGTCTTGTTCCAAATTTATCCACACTTAATCCTCATAAACCGGTTGCTAGGTAACACCTGAATTAATGGCTATTGTACTACCTTAATCTGGTTTCTTTATATAGAACATGTTCAGTGGTAACTAAAGATGGTGAAGTTCATTTGGGTAGATTGAAAATGGAATTTACAATTAAAATGAGCCCAAGAAATACTTCATCTCGCAAGAGTGGTATTAAACAGAATCATGAAGGATTGTCTCTTCCTGAATTAACTAGTAAATGTAAGAGTGAAGACGTTCCTCTGTCTTTAACTGAGGTTTCTAGCCATAATTCCACATCTCCTTTGAAGAAAGAACCTAAACGCCCACCTTCTAAAGTTCCCATACCTGTTGTCACTGTTAAACGAGATAATGTGATTCCTTCTAAAAATGGACGTAAATGGAGACCCATTAGTCAATTTGGTTTTGTCCCACCAGGTCCTATAATTAACAGGAAGTCCACAGACCAATCAGATGATATTCTGCTTGGAAATAATGGGAAACAGATAATTGATGATTTGCTTGAACATGCGAAAGATTTGCATCAAAACATGATACATGCAATTAATGATGTGGGTGTGGTCGAGGGTGTGGTTAACAATGAAGAAATAACAAAACCAATGTAAGTACACATGTATGTAATATACATATGTAGTAATTTGTAATTTGTAAACACAAAAATGTATGTGACTATATGTATGTGTTTCTATATATGTGTATGTACATGTAGTCATGTGTGTATGTTTGTATGTATGTGTGATTATATATAATATGTATGTATTATGTGTATGCATATACATGTACGTATTTATATAATATATATGCATAAAGTAATGTATTTATGTATATACGTGTATCATAGTTTTTGACATATTTTGAAGCATGGGCCAAATTGGCTAAACAATGGTTAGTGTGTGCACCATTGGAATTTGGGAATGCATCTTGAGCCAATTAACAAAGAGTTAATGCTGTTAGCGACAATATAATCATAATTAACTGCACTATCTGACCCAAAAAGAGAACTGTGCAGGGCCAAATAAGAAGCTTTATCTGCCAATAGTGTGCCATTTGAGATTATCAAAAACACTAACGTGTATATACATGTTCATTGGTATGTCTGTCCCTCCTTTGTCAGGAAAGATACTATGGAGTATGATGAACTGGAATTGGTTGATATGACTCCACCCATTAGCCCATCAGAGAGTATGTTATATGTTGAGTCTGTTGATGAAGAAGGATTTCAACTTAGTGAACATACAGACATCAGGGAAATGGAAAAAACAGAAATCATTCATAAATCTATAATTCCAGACTCAACCCCATTCTCACTTATGAAGAACAGGAATGGGACTAAACATTTCCATATATCTCAATGTACATGTAAACAATGTCACATATCTGATATACAAACTACTCCACTTGAAACTTCCCAACAAGATCCTCAAGTCTTGCATGTTCTACTTGAGATACCCAAAGGGTCTGATATTTTTCGATCCACAGACCCAGTTAATCCTCCTAATGTTTTTATTGTGTGTCGAATGTTTTGTACAAAGACACCTCTTCGTAATGGAATACATTGGAGAACTCGAGAACCTATATTTGATTTTAAACAGGTAAACAAAACCTGTTTGTTTTTTCAATAAGGACATCTCTATTATAATTACACATGTATATGTATGTATGTTCATTTATTTGGTTGTCATGGTAACATTTCTTTGTTAGATATTTCCAATTTGTATGAGATTGGATGTCTTATTAGAACAGTTAACTGGAGGATATGCTATTATTGAAGTATGGCACTCAGAAAGAACACAAGAAGATGATGTTCAACAGAGAGGAGAGGAAGAGGTGTGTATATACATGTACTTAACTTATAGAGATGTGATTCATATCTTTATGTCTGTTGACTTATATTTCTTTATAGCTTCTAGGATTAGTAAAGATTTCACTAGTTCCTTTTCACACTGCAGTATGGAGTGTATTACAAGACAGATCACTTATTAACTCAATGGTTAGACACGCATACATTTATGGTTAGGCACACACTAATTAATATTATCATGATCGAGAGTATCTCACTATTAAAAGACAGGTCACTTATTAACTCAATGATTAGACACACATACATGTACATGTATATGTATGTGTACATGTACAGTTACATGTACACTATATTAATAATATCATGATTGAGAGTATCATCACTATTACAATAGTCACTTATTAACTCAATGGTTAGACACACACTAATTAATATTACATGTCGAGAGTATCAACAGTATAGAAATTCTACATTATTAATATTTGACTAATCTTGATGATATATAATTATATATCTCATCTTGTTTCATTTCTTATAATACAGTCATCATCTCTATACTATAGAATACATATAAGTTTGTTTTTAGTATAATTTAGTTTAATTATAATTTGTAATTTGATTGTAGTATCATCACAACACATTTAATAATAATTACATGTGCTATTGTCAGTAACAGTATTAACTATTTGATAGATGTTTTCCTAATGATACACAAACTAATCATTATTGAATCAATTTGTCCCATGCTTCACAACCTTATCAAATACTATGATATATGGATTCCTATAATATTTGTAATATTATTCCTTTATGTTGTTTCCAAATTGTAAATTATAATAAATATATAAATAATAAATAAGCCTTTAATTGACCAATCAGATTGCAGCATTTTAGTTATAATCTAAACAAGTCACACTAGTGTTGTGTATTATTATAATAAACTATAAAAGAACTATTACACTTCTACTAACTATAATATAATAATGTATGTATATCAGTTTATTAATTATCAAACACAATACTCACTATAGTAAAATGACATGTACAATATATTCAGCAAACACAACTATAATAAGACATGTCGTGTAGTAGACATGTTGGTTCATTTTAAAATATAGTCTTTATGAACGATTTGCAACTTTATCGGACATAATACCGTTAAAGTGGTTTTGAATGGTTTCAAGACTTCTTTCTTGTGTCTGTCTTTCGTCATTATCCTGATGTTGTTGAGAACTTGCAGACTCGTGGGGTTCCTCGGATCGTAATGAATACTTTTGAGCTTGTTCATATATCTTGATAGTTAATAATGTTATTATCTTTTGATGTTGATATGCTTTAGCAGCATCGTAAGCAGTATATCCTTCCTTATCTTGTATCATTACATCAGCTCCAGATTGAAGAAGTAGCTGAACCATAGGAAGATTACCATGTGTAGAGGCTATCATAAGTGGTGTTATACCACATGGTGTTACATACTGTTCTTGTATATTGACATTAGCACCAGCATTAATTAGAGATTTTGCTATATCATAAAACCCCCTTTTTACTGCCTCTGTTAGAGTTGATATCGGATCTGGTGTGTTGACAAGAGCACCATATTGTAGCAGAAGGGATACTAATGATAGGTCTCCATGACAACAAGCAGTAGAAAGTGGACTGAAAAGGCCAGTGTTAGGATTAGCATTGTGTTTCAACAATATGCTTGCAAAATGGGGATGTTTGAACAAAATAGCAATAAGTAAAGGAGTTCCACCTTTTTTAGTTGCAATATTAGGATTGGCTTTCGACTGGAGTAGTAGCTCAACACACTGGTCATGTCCCTCTTGACTAGCTATATACAGTGCTGTACAACCATCATTTTCCTGAATATCTGGATTAGCTTTTGACTGGAGTAGCAGCTCAACACACTGGTCATGTCCCTTTTGACTAGCTACATACAGTGCTGTAAGACCATCATTTTCCTGAATATCTGGATTAGCTTTTGACTGGAGTAGTAGCTCAACACACTGGTCATGTCCATATTGACTAGCTAGATACAATGCTGTACGACCATCATTCGTCTGAATATCTGGATTAGCTTTTGACTTCAGTAGCAGATCAACACGCTTGTGATATCCCAATTCACTAGCTATATGCAATGCTGTACCACCATTACGATCTTGAATATCAGGATTAACGTTTGACTTGAGAAGGAGAATAACACACTGGTGATGTCCATGTTGATTACCTACAATATGCAATGCTGTAGCACCATAATTATTTTGAATATTAGGATTAGCATTTGACTTGAGAAGGAGATCAACACACTGGTGACGTCCCTCATAACTAGCTATATGCAATGCTGTACTACCATTATGAAATTGAACATCAGGATCAGCTTTTGACTGAAGCATTTCATCCAGAGTTGATACATTACCCATAAATACTGCCATTATTAGTGGCTGTGGGAATTTTAAAGTAGGGTTTAGGGAGTGTGGAAGTGATGGTGATGTAGATATTTGGTCTGATCTGTCATGTAAAGTGTCACTTGAAGGAAGATGATGTTTTATATACTTCTTTTCCAACTCTGTTTTCAAATTGAATCGTTTCATTTTTTCTAATGCTATTATGATATCTTCCCAAGTACCAGAAGGATTCCTTTTAAGCCACTCGTCACATACAGCAGCAAATGATTGGTCTACACCTGATTTTTCTCTAGTAATTACAGCGAGATCGCCTGGTGCAAGCCTCAACCAAATTCCGAACTGTTCCCATTCTGCTCTGACATGATGTAACTCCTCATATAGCTGATGAAATGTGGGTCTGTGATGAGTTTTTACATCTACATTGACTACTTCTTTAGGATTAGGAGGAAGATGATGTATTATATACTTCTTTTCTAATCTCTCTGCTAATTCTAGTGTCTGTATTTTCTTCAAAGCTTTCACGATATCATTCCACGTACCACGAGGTTTCATTTCAAGCCATTTACAACATAAAACATATAGCTTATCCCCAACATTCTTTTTGTCCACATCTATTGCCTCAAGTTCTTCCTTTGGTATACCCAAAAACAGTCCAAATAGTCTCCATGTTGCTGTAATGGATTGTAACTCTTCAACTAGTTGTGGTAGATTTGGTTGAATATCAGACATGATGAAGGAGCTATTGTTTATTCAGCTCAGGATTGTTAGTCTGACTCAACTACTGGATATTGTGGTTGTCATAGTAACTGGTGATGCACAATTTGTTTAACCAATCAGATTATGTACATGTATATATAGTTTATAGCAAACAGTAATTATTATAATTTAATTACATGCTACTCCCACATTGATATCACATCACCTCACTCTACTATAATTTACCACAAATGTTCTAATTGTTGAGTGGTATAAATGTATGAACTAAAGTACTAGGTTATAACCAGTATTCAGACATTACAATGTAGAAATGTTTATGATGGAAGAGCTGTTGTTGTTAGGCTGAGTGAGCTATTGCAGGAATATACAGAATCACTACAGGTACACAGTGTTACCATAGCAACTGGTGATGCACAATTTATTTTACCAATCAGGTCATATATAATATAATGAACAATGAATTATAAATGTATATTCAGTTATGCCACACCATATTGATATCATCATGACACTAGATTCACAAAATAAATATGTTATGGTTATTGTATGATAGAGTTGAGTTGTAATGTATTTTGTCTGTTTGAGTATTGAGATCATAATCATCTTGGTACATATTTCAATATCATTGATACACAAATGTGTACTCACATTGTATTCCTAGGTATCAAATATATCAATTATAAAACTTATAATTATATGTAGAGTTATATAGTATATTTAGGATGTACATTATCAGAGAGTACGGTAGTACTCTCTATGTAGGGATGGCACGGAAAAAAAATGGCCGCCCATGCATTTCAATTGCAAGTGATGAGCTGAAATCTCTGGTAATATATACACATAAGTTTCTATACACACATGCCTGTTTATATCTAGTGTTTTTATGACTACCAATACCTTCTAGATGGCCGAAGATTATTGTTAAGGTAGAGAACCGGCGAGTGGCAAAACTGGCAAAATCTTCATCATAATTATTATTAATATTATTATTTTCCAGACAAATCATTTTTTTGTTTGTTGACCTATCACGATGATTCTAGCACCATTCCTGTCGCATTTATAGTAAAATTCTGGTCGTAAAGTATCGAGATGATATCTTCAGATACTATGAAAGAAGACAGTCTCAACGACTACAAAGATTTGATCTGGAATTGGACGCCATTTTCCTAAGTGGAATTTAATTACGCATGCGCATTTGTATACTCTTAACATGGAAGCTGAAAAGGTGGAAGTGTTTGGCATTGTAATAACATTTGTGAGTTTGTGAGCAAATACTAATAATGAATATAATAATTATTAATATTAAAGCAATTGTATAATAATATTGTATACTATGATAAGCATTGGAATACTGAATGGTTGACACAGTGACTGACACTACTTCTTGTAGGACTGCAGACAGTGATGTAAGTGAATAGAGAATATACATCATCTGTAAGTGAAAGAGAATGATAATCAATACATAAACAAAAGACTGACCTTCATTGATGAACAAATTTTAATGCATTTTTGATTGCATGATTTCATAATGATATATAGTATTTCTGCAATCTACAAAAAAATATTCACATCGTTTAGAAAAAAAACAATAAAAACAAGAATAATAAAAAACATTTTCAATAAAAATGAAAGAAGATGTAGGGATGTCAAAACCCAAAAAGCAAGCAAACAAGGTTGGGAAGCTAACTTAGGACCCAAAATTAAACAAACCACTTCCATATAACCCTACATAATTACAGCTCTTTGTACAGAGGTGTAAGTACTTATGTAGGGTTATATGGAAGTGGTTTGTTTAATTTTGGGTCCTAAGTTAGCTTCCCAACCTTGTTTGCTTGCTTTTTGGGTTTTGACATCCCTACATCTTCTTTCATTTTTATTGAAAATGTTTTTTATTATTCTTGTAGTTTATACTTATCAATGGGTGCAGCTGATTACAAAGTGGCGTCCAATCATCAGCAACTTTCTGTAGTGGATAAAATATGTGAAAGTACAAACAATATGGCCGGTACTACTTTACTTTTTATAGCCCAAAAAAAAAATGAAAAAGAAAATAAGAATATAAGTATCAAATCAGGTAGTTTTACTGTTTGATGGTTCATCAAATGAGTCATTTATTACAGGAAAAATATTTTACTTCTTTCAACTAATCGTTTGGTTATCTCATTACATGTTATATAATATGAATAGTATACTTCAATTCAGTTGTCAAATAATAAGTTTGTGTTCTTAACATTTGAGAATATCAAATGTTAAGAACACACCAGTAGGAATAGAATATTTTTGTTCATAATATGAACTGATAATGTCATATGACTGATATAATGTCTAACAGCTTATGTTATCATTATAATTATAATAATCATGTCAGTTCTTCTCCCACTATGAATATACAACCTAACATCATACATGCATACATACGTACATACATACATACATACATACATACATACATGTACATACATACATACATACATACATACATACATACATACATACATACATACATACATACAATGTATGTATGTATGTATGTATGTACATGTATGTACATGTATGTATGTATGTACGTACATGTATGTATGGACATGTATGTATGTATGTATGTATGTACATGTTATGTATGTATGTATGTATGTATGTATGTATGTATGTATGTACATTGTATGTATGTATGTATGTACATGTATGTATGTATGTATGTATGTATGTATGTATGTATGTATGTATGTATGTATGTATGTATGTACATGTATGTATGTATGTATGTACATGTATGTATGTATGTCATACATACATACATACATACATACATACACTGCAAAAAAAAAACAGTCTAATTTAGTGGTTAGTATAGTTGCAAGGATTTAACAATTAGTTGGTGGTTCAGTATAATACATCTTATACCACAGATACTTTGTACTAATTATGTTCAATTATAGTTGAATCACTATAATTTTAGGGTGCTGTCTACTCATATTTCATGTCAAAGATTTATACTAAAGCATATGTAATTCCATCAAAACCCGCAAACACATAATTTAATTTATACCTTCCAATACTTGTGCACATCATGTTGTAATAAAATACATACATGTAGCCACAACATCCTCTATGACAATTGACAATCTAAATTGAAACACTCATGCTATTCCTTCCAACTGTACTAACCAATAAAATGGTAATTTTAATGATTTATTTTTTGCAGTGTACATGCATACATACATACATACATACATACATACATGCATGCATACATACATATATACATACATACATACATACATACATACATACATACATACATACATTATACATACATACATACATACATACATGCATGCATACATGCATGCATACATACATACATACATACATACATACATACATACATACATACATACATACATACATACATACATACATACATATATACATACATACATACACACATACGTACATACATACATACATACATACATACATACATACATACATACATACATACATACATACATACATATATACATATATATATATATATATACATACATCAGAGTTTTTGATAAGTTATAAAGCTTGGGCCAAATTGGCTTAAAATGATTAGTATGTGCGCCATTGAGAATACATCTTGAGCCAATTAACTAAGAATTAATGCTTTTAGTAACAATATAATCATAATTAACTGCACCACTGGCCCAAAGAGAGAACTGCGCAGTGCCAAATAAGAAGCTCATTGGGCCAATGGTGCACCATATGAGCTTACACTGACATACATACATATACATATATATGTATTACATGTATGTATTTGGCTAGTTACTGTAGCTACTTATGTTGGGTTATATGGAAGTGGTTAGTTTGTTGCTAAGGTACCATCCCAATCTTGTTTATGTAGTTTTTCATTTTTTTTTATTAATATTTTCAACACAAGTATAATGAACATGTCATTTCCAAAATGAATTAAAAATAGGTCTGAATGGTACAATGTCAAAAGCTATATAAACAAGGTTAGTAAGGTATATGTACCTTATTAAACCATAAAATCCGACATACATATAGCTACTTTGTATTTTACTGTTTACTGTAACTACTTCCATAATGTCCAATTATTTAATTTGATATCAAGTAAGGTTGGGCAATAATTCAATACATTGTAATAATCGTATTGCATGATTTGGTGCCAGGTCTACCAATGTTATCATGATGGCAAAATATTGTCTTACTACAATTAAATAATAATTATAAATTATATGTAGTTGAAAAATACTATAACACTTAATCTTGAGCCTTATACTCTCTGAACAAGGACCAGAAGTGTCATCTTTAAAAAATGAGGCTATTTTTGAGAAATAGTTGCAATATTGCAATAATCACAAGTCACCTTAAGACAATAATCGCAAAACCTAATTTGTAATATCACCCAACCCTAATGTGAAGGTACCATTCTAACCTTGTCCCTTTTGATGTTGATCCTTTCAGATCTAGTTTGAAATTGACATATTCTGCATGTTTAAAATCAACTTTTACAACTCTTTATCAAATTGTTTTTTTTCAATGGTTCACAAACTAATCTAATTTAGTCCATGCTTCAAAACTAATATACATATATTTACTTTAGGATTTGTGTAGTATTTTTATATCATTCTTTATTCTGTATAACATTTTTTTCAAATTATAAATTCTAGAATATAAAAGCATTTTAAAGTATTAAAGTGTTGTGTATTATAAATGTATTATTATAAACTATTACACTTCTACTAACTACACTATAATAATGTATTTATTAATTATCAAACACAATACTCACTATAGTAAAATGACATGTACAATATATTCAGTAAACACAATTATAATAAGACGTGTGAAGTATACATGTTGGTTCGTTTTTCAAATATAGTCTTTACGAACTTTATTGAACATAATACTGTTAAAGTGTTTTCGAATGGTTTCAAGACTTCTTTCTTGTGTCTGTCTTTCGTCATTATCCTGATGTTGTTGAGGACTTGCAGACTCGTGGGGTTCCTCGGATCGTAATGAATACTTTTGAGCTTGTTCACATATCTTGATAGTTAATAATGTTAATATCTTTTGATGTTGAAGTACTTTAGCAGCATCGTAAGCAGTATATCCTTCCTTATCTTGTATCATTACATCAGCTCCAGATTGAAGAAGTAGCTGAACCATAGGGAGATTACCATGTGTAGAGGCTATCATAAGTGGTGTTATACCACATGGTGTTACATACTGTTCTTGTATATTGACATTAGCACCGGCATTAATTAGAGATTTTGCTATATCATAAAACCCCCTTTTTACTGCCTCTGTTAGAGTTGATATCGGATCTGGTGTGTTGACAAGAGCACCATATTGTAGCAGAAGGGATACTAATGATAGGTCTCCATGACAACAAGCAGTAGAAAGTGGACTGAAAAGGCCAGTGTTAGGATTAGCATTGTGTTTCAACAACATGCTTGCAATATGGGGATGTTCGAACAAAATAGCAATAAGTAAAGGAGTTCCACCTTTTTTAGTTGCAATATTAGGATTGGCTTTCGACTGGAGTAGTAGCTCAACACACTGGTCATGTCCCTCTTGACTAGCTATATACAGTGCTGTACAACCATCATTTTCCTGAATATCTGGATTAGCTTTTGACTGGAGTAGTAGCTCAACACACTGGTCATGTCCCTTTTGACTAGCTACATACAGTGCTGTACGACCATCATTCATCTGAATATCTGGATTAGCTTTTGACTGGAGTAGAAAATTAACACACTGGTGATGTCCATATTGACTAGCTGCAAACAATGCTGTACGACCATCATTCGTCTGAATATCTGGATTAGCTTTTGACTTCAGTAGCAGATCAACACGCTTGTGATATCCCAATTCACTAGCTAAATACAATGCTGTACCACCATTACAATGTTGAATATCAGGATTAACGTTTGACTTGAGAAGGAGAATAACACACTGGTGATGTCCATGTTGATTACCTACAATATGCAATGCTGTAGCACCATCATTATCTTGAATATTAGGATTAGCATTTGACTTGAGAAGGAGATCAACACACTGGTGACGTCCCTCATAACTAGCTATATGCAATGCTGTACTACCATTATGAAATTGAACATCAGGATCAGCTTTTGACTGAAGCATTTCATCCAGAGTTGATACATTACCCATAAATACTGCCATTATTAGTGGCTGTGGGAATTTTAAAGTAGGGTTTAGGGAGTGTGGAAGTGATGGTGATGTAGATATTTGGTCTGATCTGTCATGTAAAGTGTCACTTGAAGGAAGATGATGTTTTATATACTTCTTTTCCAACTCTGTTTTCAAATCGATTCGTTCCATTTTTTCTAATGCTGTTATGATATCTTCCCAAGTACCAGAAGGATTCCTTTTAAGCCACTTGTCACATACAGCAGCGAATGATTGATCTACACCTGGTTTGTCTCTAGCAATTACAGCGAGATCACCTGGTACAAAACCCAACCAAAATCCCAACTGTTCCCATTCTGCTTTGACATGACATAACTCCTCATATAGCTGATGAAATGTGGGTCTGTGAGGAGTTGGTACATTTGCATGTGTTATCTCAGTATGTTCGTCTATAGGATCAGGTGAAGAAATAACAGCCGACTCGTAAGGATATGATGGTGATATAGACATTAGTTCTGGTCTTGAAGGAAGATGATGTTTTATATACTTCTTTTCCAATCCCTCTGCTAAATCTAGTCTTTGTATATTCTTCAATGCTTTCACGATATCATTCCAAGTACCACGAGGTTTTATCTGAGGCCATTTATAACATAGAGCAAGCAGCTTGTCTTCGACATTCTTTTTGTTCTCATCTATTACCTCAAGTACATCATTTGGTATACCCAAAAAAATTCCAAATAGTCTCCATTTTGTACTAATAGATTGTAACTCTTCAACTAGTTGTTGTAGATTTGGTTGAGTATCAGACATGATGGAGGAGCTGTTGTTATTCAGTTCAGGATTGTTAGTGTGACTCAACTACTGGATATCCAGGATATTGTGGTTGTCATAGTAACTGGTGATGCACAATTTGTTTAACCAATCAGATTATGTACATGTATATATAGTATATAGCAAACAGTAATTATTATAATTTAATTACATGCTACTCCCACATTGATATCACATGACCTCACTCTACTATAATTTACCACAAATGTTCCTATAATATGTATGAACTAGGTTATAACCAGTATTCAGACATTACAATGTAGAAATGTTTATTGCTAAAAAGTATAATTATGTGTATTTATTTTTAAATGTGTGTATCACTACCCTTTGTCCATTGTATCACTACACTTTGTCATTGTATCACTACACTTTGTCCATTGTATCACTACACTTTGTTATTTTGTGTTAAAGGGGTAATACCATAATTATCTTTTGGTTCATCAAGTGAGCCATTTATTACAGGAAAAACATTTTACTTCTTTCAACTAATCATTTGGTTATCTCATTTACATGTCATAATATGAATAATATTCCATTAACTGTTGAATTCAGTTGTCAAATAATAAGTCACACTAGTTTGTGTTCTTATATAACATTAATTTGATATATTAGAATATCAAATGTTAACAACACAAACTAGTATGATTAGTATAAACTGATAATGTCATATGACTGATATAATGTCTAACAGCTTATGTTATCATTATAATTATAATAATCTATAATAATCACAGTTTACATGTCAGTACTTCTCCCACTATAATTTACATAAGAACCCATTATGAATATAACCTAACATCATACATACATACATACATACATACATACATAGTTTACATACAAACATACACACATACATACATACATACATATATGCATACATACATATATACATACATATACATATATATATATACATACATACATACATACATACATACATACATACATACATACATACATACATACATACACACATACATACATACATACATACATACATACATACATACATACATACACACATACATACTGACATGCTGATATACATACATTTATATATAATCTTATATTATAGTTAGTAGAGGTGTAATAGTTTCTTTATAGTTTATACTTTGAAATGCTTTTTTTATATATTAAATTTGAAAACAAATGTCACACAGAATAAAGGGATGGTATAGAAATATTACAGGACATGTACAAAATATTCAGTAAACACAATTATAATAACAAGTATTGTTAGTATACAGGCTGTTGAAACCTTGGTTCGTTTTCAAACATTAGTTCAATCTTCTTTCCGAAAGATTTGTGACTTGTTTGAAATGAACTGAGTATACTGTTAAAGTGATTTCGAATGGTTTCAAGATTGCTTTCCTGATGTTGTTGTGAAACACTGGATTGTGATTGTAGTGATATGTCATCATCTTGAGAACTTGTCCCTATTTCAGACTCGTGAGACTCTTCAGATCGTGATAAATACGTTTGAGCTTGTTCAAATAACTTGATAGTTAATAATGTTAGTATCTTTTGATGTCGGTATGCTTTAGCAGCATCAATAGCAGTAAATCCATTATTATCTTGTATCATTACATCAGCTCCAGATTGAAGAAGTAGCTGAACCATAGGGAGATTACCAAGTGCAGAGGCTATCATAAGTGGTGTTGTACCACATAGCTCTTCAACATATTGTTCTTCTACATTGACATTAGCTCCAGCATTAATTAGAGACTTTGCAATATCATAATAACCTGCTACTACTGCATACATTAGAGGTGATGGCACTCCTGGTGTTTCGATGTTAGCACCATATTGTAACAGAAGAGACACTAGTGATAGGTCTCCAAAAAAACAAACGATAGAAAGTGGACTGGGAAAACCTAAATTAGGATTAGCATTGTGTTCCAACAACATGCTTACATTCTGGTGATGCTTGCTAAAAACAGCACTCATTAAAGGTGTAACATGTTTAAATTGTTTCATAGCATGAGTATTCGGATCAGCTTTTGATTCGAGTAGTAGATTGAGACATTGGCTTTGTCTCTTAATAACAGCTATATGCAATGCTGTAGTACCATCATTAGCCTGAATATTGGCATTAGCTTTTGACTGGAGTAGTAGATTAACACACCGGTCATGGCCATTTTGACTAGCTAAATACAATGCTGTAACACCATTATTAGCTTGAATATCAGGATTAGCTTTTGACTGTAGTAGTAGATCAACACACTGGTGATGTCCCTTTTGGCAAGCTGCATACAATGCTGTAACACCATTATTAGCTTGAATATCAGGATTAGCTTTTGACTGGAGTAGTAGATTAACACACTGGTGATGTCCATTATCACTGGCTATACCCAATGCTGTACCACCTTTATAGTCTTGAATATCAGGATTAGCTTTTGACTGGAGTAGTAGATTAACACACTGGTCATGGCCATTTTGACTAGCTAAATACAATGCTGTAACACCATTATTAGCTTGAATATCAGGATTAGCTTTTGACTGTAGTAGTAGATCAACACACTGGTGATGTCCCTTTTGGCAAGCTGCATACAATGCTGTAACACCATTATTAGCTTGAATATCAGGATTAGCTTTTGACTGGAGTAGTAGATTAACACACTGGTGATGTCCATTATCACTGGCTATACACAATGCTGTACCACCTTTATAGTCTTGAATATCAGGATTAGCTTTTGACTGTAGTAGTAGATCAACACACTGGTGATGTCCCTTTTGGCAAGCTGCATACAATGCTGTAACACCATTATTATTTTGAATATCAGGATTAGCTTTTGACTGGAGTAGTAGATCAACACATTGGTAATGTCCCTTTTTACTAGCTACATACAGTGCTGTATCACCATTATTATCTTGAATATCAGGATTAGCTTTTGACTGGAGTAGTAGATCTACACACTTGTGATGTCCTTCTTGACTAGCTATATACAATGCTGTAGCACCAGCAGTAGCTTGAATATCAGGATTAGCTTTTGACTGAAGTAATGCATACAGTGATGGTATATTACCTATACCTACTGCCAGTATTAATGGCGTAACTTCAGGCCTATCTGTCCCAACATATTTAGTGTTTACATCACCTCCAATATTCACAAGAAGATGAATATCATTAGTAATCTGATCATCATTACAGCGAGCTGCTTTCAGTAAAGCATCAGATGGATGAATACCAGTCTCATTAGTACTAACTGTCATTAGTATAGTATTAACCTGTATACTGAGTACACCAGCCCATTTCATACCTCTAACCTTTCTACTAGCTATGGTAAGGAGAGAGAGAAGTAGTGATCTAGGGACAGTATATTTAATAGTCAACACACTATGATGAATACTGATGAGTCTCAAAAGTGAATTGTTATATCCGAAAAGATACTTTATGAGATAGTTGAGGTTTTTTACATTACGTTCGTTCCATTGTCGACCAAGGCGTAAAATTACTGGTACTGTTGTACCAGACTTTTCTTCACTTCTTGATTGACTTAACTGAATCATATCGGTTAACTCCACTATTGATGTTGAGTTCTCAAACTCTTCAATATTTTCATCGTATCTTAAGATATGGGCTTCTAGTTTACTATTAAGATATGCACTGTCAATACTGTGTAATAATGAGGTGTCTAGAAAGTTCAAATAATGGATGAATGGTTTGAAGATTGTATCTATTTGATCACATCCTTCTGTGATATGAATAGGTTCATATGGAATTTCAAGACGACTACAAAGAAACTCTTGTAAGACTTCGATCTTTAATTTATTATTAGTTACTTCCTGTCTGAGGGAATATTTCATTTCAATAAACAAGGAATAGAACTGACTTTCTAATCGATTCACAGCTGTTGTTAGTGTTTTGGGAATAAATATCTCTTTAGCTTTTTCATCAGTTACTGTTAACACAGGAAGATTAATTGGCTTGTTTTCAGGAAGTGGGGATTCTTCTTGTGTCGATCTTCTTCTTAATGGACTATTTGTACTTCTTCGTGATTTCAGTGAAGTGTACTTGCCACTGGATGTATTCAGTTTTATGTACTTCTCTTCCAAATTCTCTGCTAAATCTAGTCTCTTTATTTTCTTCAAAGCTATCACGATATCTTTCCAAGTACCACGAGGTTTTATCTGAGGCCATTTACAACATAGAGCAAGCAGCTTGTCTTCAACATTCTTTTTGTCTTCATCTATTGCCTCAAGTACATCATTTGGTATACCCAAAAAAATTCCAAATAGTCTCCATTTTGTACTAATAGCTTGTAAATCTTCAACTAGTTGGGATAGATCTGGTTGAGTATCAGACATGATGGAGAAGCTGTTATTCAGCTCAGGATTGTTAGTGTGACTCAACTACTGGATATTGTGGTTGTTATTTCTTTTGATATTGATCTATATTGACTAGTACATAAAATACATGCCATAATAAAGAAGGGTAACAAAGGTACTACAATGTACATGTAATGTAAACATGTAAATCCCAAAATAATTACAACCATGTGCTGACTTTTCAAATATCTGTGGAGTGTTATTTGCTATTATAAGTACAACTTCACGTACATATTTATATTAATTAATCACTCTGGAATGAGCTAGTAACATCTCTGTTGTTTTTACAGATGTTGGAATTAGAATACTAATAATACACTACAGGTTGTACTATGCTATGTATCCAGCTACATCGTATTACCATGCTTGTTACCATATGCCTTATTATGTATGACATGTACTTTATATAGTTAATATAGGATCAAATTAACTGTGACTTGTAAATATTACCTAGCAAGATAAATATAATTGCATTGAAACTCCTGTAGCCAACTGAAGGTTAAAATAACCTATTACTTTTTACAGTGCACTCATTGTATCACTACCCTTTGTCCCTACCCTTAGTCCATTGTTTCACTACACTTTGTCCATTGTATCACTACCCTTTGTCACTACACTGTACTTGTCCATTGTATCACTGTCCATTGTATCACTACCCTTTGTCATTTTTGTCACTACCCTTAGTCCATTGTATCATTACTCTTTGTCCATTGTATCACTACCCTTTGTCACTACCCTTAGTCCATTGTATCACCACTATCCATTGTATCACTCCCCCTTTACCCATTTAGTTCCCAGTGGTAGCAGTAGACAGTCATTGTCCTATTGTAGATCCTTTTAGTGGAATCACACATGGACATATTAAAGTTAAATTAGTTATGGGCACACCTAAACACTTACCAGTAAGTAAATACTGTTATCTATTTAGAAGTATGTAAGTATGTATGTATGTACACTGTATGTATGTAAGTATGTATGTATGTACACTGTATGTATGTAAGTATGTATGTATGTATGAAGTATGAACACTGTATGTATGTAAGTATGTAAGTATGTACACTGTATGTATGTAAGTATGTATGTATGTATACTGTATGTATGTAAGTATGCATGTATGTATACTGTATGTATGTAAGTATGCATGTATGTATGTATGTACACTGTATGTATGTAAGTATGTATGTATGTAAGTATGTACACTGTATGTATGTAAGTATGCATGTATGTATACTGTATGTATGTAAGTATGCATGTATGTACACTGTATGTATGTAAGTATGTATGTATGTATACTGTATGTATGTAAGTATGTATGTATGTACACTGTATGTATGTAAGTATGTATGTATGTATACTGTATGTATGTAAGTATGCATGTATGTATGTATGTACACTGTATGTATGTAAGTATGTATGTATGTAAGTATGTACACTGTATGTATGTAAGTATGTATGTATGTACACTGTATGTATGTAAGTATGTATGTATGTAAGTATGTATGTGTGTGTGTGTGTGTGTGTATGTATGTATGTATCTAATCTATGTAGATGTGTGTATATGTACCTATGTATTAATGTATCTAATTACCGTATAGCGGGAAATTTTCACTGGGTGCAATTTTTCACGTTTTTCACGAGCAAGTTCAAATTCGTGAAATTAAGCACCCTGCTAATAACCATGCCTTCTAATTATCTGGCATATTCACGTGATCAGCGTGTGAAGTTAAAATAGTTTCACGAGTTTGAGCAAAGTGAGCATGGCTCTTTATCGTTACTTTGAGCCAGTTAGTAACTTACCAAATCCTAAAGGTCCATTATCACTAAGAGATACTGGCATTAAAGAGGCGAATGAAGCTGTTCGAGCTGTTCGAGCTGTTGCAAACGTGAAAATTAAAATCGTGAAATTTTATTCTGAAGTGGAATACTGTTTTTTCGTGAAATTTTGGACCCGTGAAAATTTCCCGCTATATGGTATTTATGTATGTTATTATGCACAATTTATTATAAGTATTATTATACTCAGGCTGATATAACAAGGATTATTTCTGACTCATGTAAAGTCCTCCCTTCATTACCAGTGTGTAATTCAAATTCAAAACATGTTAAGACAAGTACCATTAGCCCAATCAACACAATATCTTTGAAAGAAGAGGAGGAGGAGAAGGACAGCGAAGAGGATGAGGAAAACAAAATAGAGGAAGAGAAGGAGGAGGAGGAGATAGAGGATAAAACAGTTGAAGATGAAGACGAAAGAGTTGTTAAAGACAATAGAGAAATAGGGAGAGACTCTCATCTTCCAGTACTGGATTTTGCAGTACAATATGATACTCCTATGAAGGACACTTTTCAGTTAGAAGTTCTGATATCACAAGCACTTCATTTACCAAGATTATCCACACCACAAGGGTGAATAATTATATAATTCTACCTATCTGTCATCTGATTTTCTCTAAAACAAGTAATAAAATAGTATTTCAAATTTTCAATGTATTTGTGTTTCATTACTACATCTGTTTACCTAGCGTCTATGTGTCTGTCTGTGTGTATGTGGATCACACTCCTTCCAGAGCCTGTCACATGTCATACTGTTTGTCTGTTTGTCTGTTTGTCTTTATCCTTTCTTTATATACATATAGTATGGATCACACTCCTTCCAGAGCCTGTCACATGTCATCCTGTGTGTCTGTTTGTCTGTTTGTCTTTATCCTTTCTTTATATACATATAGTATGGATCATACTCCTTCCAGAGCCTGTCACATGTCATACTGTGTGTCTGTTTGTCTTTATCCTTTCTTTATATACATATAGTATGGATCACACTCCTTTCAGAGCCTGTCACATGTCATACTGTGTGTCTGTTTGTCTTTATCCTTTCTTTATATACATATAGTATGGATCACACTCCTCCCAGAGTCTGTCACATGTCATCCTGTGTGTCTGTTTGTCTTTATCCTTTCTTTATATACATATAGTATGGATCACACTCCTCCCAGAGCCTATGTCACATGTCATCCTCATCCTTCTGTTAATAAAATTACCACACATACATGTTCAGAGACCACAAGACCACACTGGGAATATCACTGTCTCACTAATATACCTGGTTCATTCATGGATTCTGGTTTGTGTGAACTGGAATTCCAAGTATGGAGTCTCTCTCCAGAAGATACGCTACAGGACCAGATTTCAGGTTTGTTAGAACTTAGAAACTATAATTAAAGGTCTTCATGTTCACATTGACCTCTGCAAATCATCCATAGTTTTTTTGGAGAGAATTATCAACAACATTTGCAACATTTTCATATAATTGTCCTTCCCATTTTTTTGTGTTTGTAAAATTTGAATCATTACTTCATTATTGAGTTCCAGTATAATCATGTATTAACCTTATGACATTAAACTATACACTATGAAGTCAACACATCATAATTTTGAGGTCATTGTGAATGTAAACAAAATATTAGTGTAGAATTTTCTTCTCGTAGTTGATCCACACACTCATATATTTTTGGGGAGAGCGTTTGTTGATCTTGTTCCTCTTCGATGTGGTTTAAGAAGTGTTTGTGGATGGTATAATATCACTGATCTAGCTGGGGATATACGAGGACAATTGAAGGTGTGGACTGTGATATATCATGTGATATGCATGTGACTACGTGTGTAACATCTAACTAGTATTGCCAAAAGTGGATATATGTGTAACAATATTATTAATGTTTGTTAACTTCAAACACTCACTATGTTTGGACATTTTGTACTGAAATCAGATAAGGTTGGTAACCAGGAAGAGCAATAGTTCTTTTTCCTGGATACCAACAGTTCCTTTAGAAAATGGCCAAACAGCATGTGTTTATACTTTATTGTTATTATGGTAACTGAATTATCATGAAAACAAAATTAGTTGGCTATTCAGTGGATGAGACAGACTTTCTTACAGTAGCTAACCAATTGACTAACAGACACTAATCTTATACAATGAGATTTACAGCATTGCTATTGTTCCACTAACAGACAAATCTTATTACAATGAGATTAAAATCATTGCTATAACAAACACACAATAAGATTACACATAATAATTTACTATTGTTCCGTTGTCCATACAAGTTATTACAGAAGTACCCCTCTATTATCATTCATAATGATTATTATAGTTCTTGTACCTCATTTCATTCAGATTGCTGTCACACCAAAAGACATGATACCAACAAGACGAGAAACCATGAAGAATACTTATACAAGATATAATACTCATTCCCTGTCTTTGGTAAGTGATCATACATCTCATAGCTCTAGTCCAGGGTCTCATAATATTCATTGGGGGGTGAGGTTAATTATCTCTATTTATCTTCTATTTATAGATCAATCATACTCCATCTCGCCCTTCATCAATCCATTCTTATGATATGATAATAGAACAACCTCAGCTTTATAAAGAGCATACTGATGTGTCTCAAGAGACTCTTTCCTTCCTTAGAAGAGAACTGAAGTAAGAGAATTTAAAACTAATACAGGGTCCTATGTAGATCATTTGAGTGGTGGTCAGAAATTCATCTTTATGATTCAATTCCAGCTCCAAGACCACTGGAGCACCAGTTACTACACACACTGACCAGTCGGCAATACCTCACTATTAATAAATAATAACATACAAGTGTATATATGTATTGCTTGTATGTATGTATGTATCTACTTACGTATTTATGTATGTGTGTATGTATGTAACTATGTATAATGTATGTGTGTGTGTGTTGTATGTATGTATGTATGTATGTATGTATTAGTGTTGTTTTAGTTAACTATAACTATAACTATAACTAAAACCCCTTTTAGTAAGGTATTGTGACTTTTAGTTAACTAAACTATAACTAAATAGCTGGTCTATTGTAATAACTATAACTAACTAAAATGAAAAATAGCCAATAATGGATACTTTTAGTTAGTTAACTAAAACTAAAACCCTTTTAGTAAGCCTAATATTATTTTAGTTATTTCACTATAACTAATAGTTTGAGAAACCAAGCATACTATAACTATAACTAAAGTAGTCACCATTGTCAAACTAAAACAACATTAGTATGTATGTATATGTAGGTATGTAACTATGTATGTATATATTATGTAGATCACATGTTACTGAACTGGAAGAGATACAGAAGTCATTGGAAACAAGATTACAACAGGATACTCAGGAGTCAACTACAAATCCAAACTTACCTAAAACCATTCCTAGTCCTAATGCAACAATCACGACTATTAGCTCACGTAACCATGGTGATACAGATACATCATATAGCAGTCATGTGACTGACTCGCGGAGACATGATAGAAGTGTGTCTTCTCCGTCCTTTTCTGCTGATAATCCTTTATCAGCTCTTTCAGGTAGTGATGGTAGTAATGTTTACACAGAAATGATAACTCCATTACGTTATGTAAGTTCATCTCCTGTTGATGATAATGTAGTACTCCTCTCTCCTATACAACATTGTAATACACCTAAACAACTACCATTAGTTAATAAAGATGTTTTAACTTGTCACCAGGTACAACAAGAACGTAACTTTTCATGTGTTGAGACATTTGATGTTAATATTTCTGGTAGTTTACTGATGCGCAGGGAAACTGATCCTTTCCATGCTACGAAAAATGTTCATGAAGATATAAAAGAGACAGAGAGGAGAGTGAATGAAGAAGAAGAGAGTAAGGATGAGGAGGACAAGGAGAAAGAGGAGAATGAGGAAGAGGAGGAAGAGAATGAGGATGAGAAGGACAAGGAGGAAAAGGAGGAGGAGAATGAGGAAGAGGAGGAGGAGATGGAGGAAGAGGAAGGTGAGGATGAGGAGGAGGAGGAAGTGGAAGAAGGGATGAGTGAATTAGATGAAGATAACGTCAAGGAAAAGAATAGAGATGGTGATGAGAAGTTGGATGAAGATAGCAATGAGGAGGAAAAGGAAGATGAAGAGAGATTAGTAAACGCTACAGGGAAGAAGAAAGTAATGCTGTCTCGTGATAATGACAGAATTGCATTTGCTGGTCTGCAAGGCCAGTACTTGTCAGAAGAAATCAAGAAGTCAGAGCCCACTATTCTTGAATCAACAGAAAATAACGAGGTTGTTGTTTCACCTACTTGCAAAGTAATGAAAGAACATAATAAAGATCTGCTGTTGTCTCCACCATTGGCAACAGAGAAAGTACGTTTGAGTAATGAAGTCACTTTAATAAAGGAGATTGAGATAAAGAAACAAATTGAGAATGAAAAAATTGTTGAAGAGGAAAAGAATGAATTTGAGGATAAACAAAGTACCGAAGATGAGGTTGAGGACTCTGAAGATGATGAACACAATTTAAGCTCTGATACGGAGAGCTTTACTTCTCAAGAAGAGGGGAGAATCCATCGTAAAGAATCATTTGAAGAGGAAGACACTTCAATAATGGACGAAAGTGAAGAGGTTGTCTCTGAGCCAAAACTTTCATCTTTCTTTGATGATGATGAGGAAGAGGAAGAAGAAGTGAAGAGACTATTTGATAGGCTCTTAAAACAGAGAGATATTTCTGAGGAAGAGAACACTTGTACATCAGATAGTTCATCTGATAATGAAACAGAAACTGAGAAAGAAGTAATACAATCTACCGATGATATAAAATGTACTGAAGATACTATTCGAAACACTAGTATTGAATCAGATAAAACTTCCAAAAGGTAGGTCAGATATATAGCATAATCTATTGCCATGACTGTATATATATACCTCTGGTAGGGGGTGGATAATAAGCATACATTATCTGGTGAGCAATTCAGTCACCACTATTTACCATTGTACAGCATTGTAATGGAAACATCCAGTGCTCCTTACAGTGCTCTAAGAATGCTGGAGCATAAACCCTGACCTCTTGTCTTCTGGTTGTATAAATGTATATTCAGTTTAGTATATTCAAATATAGTTTCACAGTAGGTCATTAAGGTTAGCATAACTGCCATAAGATATGTTCTTAATGTTCATATATGTCTGCTGTGTATGTGTCTGTCATTCATCTGTTCTCAACTGCATAATCAAGGATAAAGATGTGTATATGTTAAATTTGCTCTACAGTTGCCTAATATAATAAATATATATAATTTGTATTATTAACTGTTACCTCTCCTGCTATAGATCAATACCATGGATTTGGAATGAACAAGGTGACAATCAATTACCTTCATATTTTCTCCCAGAGGAACAGCTTGCTGAACGACTCCTTGCAATAAGACAGTCTGCTTTGAGTCGACTTCCTCCTCGTTACCTCCCAGATGAAAGTGAGGAAGAAGGCTTGTCCCATGAAGTATCATCTGTCGAAAAACCTACTAACAGACGAGGAAATGTTAGCAAACGAAAATATCCGCGCATTAAAACACCTGAACGAGAACGATTACAAAGAATATTATGTTCATAAATAGTTTGTCATAAAACATTAATAATAAATAATAATTATCAAAGATGTACAAAATTAATTATTAGATCTTATTAATGAATATAATTAACGCTTTAGTTGCTATGGTTACTAATAAACATTTCTTGTGTATGTAAACATGTAATGGCTTTGTCAAGGAAAAAGGTTGTAGCTACTTCAGCGATCGATACTCGTAAAGACATTTCACATCCTTTGGACTACTCATTCAAAGCAATCAGTAGCTTCTCGGGTTAGCCATAACAAACAAAATATATACCTGCAATGTAGTCATTTATACTATCTTATGGTATGTAGATATTATCAGGGAAAAGCCAAGAGGTAGAGATTGCAAAGCAATTGTAAGTTAAAGAACAAATTCTTACAAGTGATTAATCAATATTATATATACAGCTTGATCTTGATGAAGAAGAACTAGAATCTGAGGACTCGACTGTTCACTTAGTGAAATCTGAATCCAAAGCTTTACGATGTAATAACAATATGTTATCTAATTGGGAAGGATTTGAGGAGACTATAGACAGTATATTTGTTAATCCATCTGCTAATCTTCAGTGGCTTGATCTATCATTCAACGATCTTAAAACTATTGATAAGGTTTGATCATAGAAAGTATATAGACTATACTATCTATGGATATTATAGGTCCTCTTGGGCTGATACCCATACACAGGATCTGGTGTTCTAACCAATAATCAATTCAAGTGAAAATATCAGCTGATTAACTATGCATGGTTTTGCTGAAATATTAACCTCATAGTGTACCAGTACAACTACCTCTTCCCCATTAGTTATAGGTGTTGGTATTACAGTACAGCAACTATATGAGAAAACAAGATACCAGAAACTGTTATAAACTTGTTGGCTACAGTGTTGCCACTCATCCTACAGACTTGTGGCAACATTGTGTGCAACTTGTAATATTCCCAGTATCCATACGACAGTAATTTATTATCTATCTATATCATTAATTTTAGGCGCTATTACAACTTCCTAACCTAACGATCCTCTATCTCCATGGAAACAACATCAGACAAGCAAGTGAAGTAGAAAAACTTTCATCTTTGTGTCGTCTAAAGTCTCTATCTCTTCATGGAAACCCTATAGAAACGCTTGAAGGGTATAGGTTTTTCATACTTTCACGGATTCCACAACTTATGACGATTGACTTCAGTGGAGTTACAAAACAAGATCGTACAACTATGCAAGTTTGGATAAAAGCAACGTCTCAGAAGAAAGTGGGAAAAAGAAAATAATAATAATAATAATAATTATACAACTCTTTTGTAGTAATAATCATCTTTGATTCCTTACTGAAATCTTTATAAATAATTACTTTATGTTTGAGTTATCTGGTCCAAAAATTCTAATTTTATTATGCAGTACGGAACATTGAAGAGGTATTGCCTCAAAAGGCTCTCCATCAATACTATACCACTGTTCTTCTGTACTGTATGGACATAATGTAAACTCTGTTGATTTGAACGACTCTTCAGGCTGAATTGTAATGGGGGCATCTTTAGTAACAGTACGATTCCATCTGTAAGTGAGAAATAGATTCAATTAGTTCATCATAGTCTTGACAACTTACCCTTGATGGATAAAAGCATTTTTAGTTATTATTGCAGGCCATACAGTAAGATCCAATACACTTCTGTTTAAAAGTAACTTAAACCCAATTGCATTAAGTGAAGTCATTTTCCAGTCTTTTTCCAGCAGGCCGTTTGTGAGGGATGTAAGGGGTTGAGTTTCTGTTGAAGAAATATATGATCGAGTCTGTGAGGACTCAGTTAGTACTGAAGATCTTCTGGAAGTTGCAGACTGGTTCACTCTATTTGATAAATCTTGAGTTTCGGGACTCTGCCAAATACTTAATTTAAAATCATTAGGCCATCTCTGTATATATACAGAATGGATGAAGATAGAGCAACGAAAGATCGATGATGGTTTAATGGATGATTGGATGGAAGGATGATGATTTAATGGGTGATTGGATGGAAGGATGATGGTTTAATGGACGATTGGATGGAAGGATGATAGTTTAATGGGTGATTGGATAGAAGGATGATGGTTTAATGGGTGATTGGATGGAAAGATGATATAACATGAAATATTAGATTCTGAGTTAGCCCTCTATAGTAGTTAAACATAACATAACCTCACTCTGACTGCAGTATTGATGTATGAACAGACTGTTCTTAATCGTCCTAAAAGCCTGAAACTAAAAACTAGTGCATAGTGGATGGAATTCAATGAGTACATTCATTACCTGTTTTTGTTTTTTTCTGCACTATATATTGCACCCCATTCAACACAAGATAAAGAATACATCACTTTACCTTTCTCGGGCTAACAAGATAGAATGTATTCAGTTTTAACATATAACCATAGCAACCTTACCTTCAGTCTCATAACATCAACAGGAATAGTCTTGCCTTTAATGATATTCATAGTAGCTTCACATACTTTCCTATTCAATTATAAGAACGTATCATAATTTTAGGTGTTGTTGTCAGGGCATTCCATAATAATACATTCTTACTTACCTAACTTGACATGTAGACTCATTATCTATGTAGTTTGTAAAGAATCTGTTCTCTTTTCCGACAGGAACAATACCAATTGGTATATCAATATTTTCCTACACAAAAACATTTATGAATATTTGATGAAATCATCAAAGTGAAACCATGAACCAAAAACTAAACAGATAGATGACCTTTAGAGGTCATGTTTAATGAGATTTATCAGTACAAGATCTGAGAATGTAATTGTTATATAGAGGTGACCTCGTTAAACAGATTTCACAAACATCAACAAGAATAAAGTGGCGCTATATGATGCTAAACTCATAATAAATATTACCTTTTCTTTCCTTCTAATCAAACCATTCACGACCTGTATTAACAAATTAATCCATTTTTCCTTGTCTTGTAGTCTACTAACCTCCATTATTGTTCCTCCTCCTCCGGCTACTACCAAAGCATCAGTAGATGACTCAATGTAACCAAGTAAAGTCTGTATTTGACCTTCATAGTTACTCTGTAGTGTGATCAACAAAATTTCATAACAATTTTAAAAAATTGAAGTATCTGTTACCTCTATGATGATAATATCCATTCCACTCAAATGAAGAAGTGGTGCTGAATACTTCCGAAACTGCTTTCGAGCCTCTCTAAGACGACAGAATGTTATTTTATAGTAATATAGTATTAATACACATACTTATTGTTGGCTTCTGGATTCAAAAATACAAATACTTTTTTTGGACGAGTTATCATTTCAACAGTTTCATCTCCGAATTTCTTGAAATTTATGATAAATATAATGCAGTAATGATACATTACGGATCACTAACCTTAGCCTCAATGCAGTACTCTCTCACAATATTATTGTCTCTGTCAAATTGAAATAGATTTACAATCATATTATCTTATAATCTAGCATATTAATTAGTGTAATCAATAGTCCATGGTATGTTTTAGCTCTTTACCTGTTTTTCTTGGCAATCCATCTTCCCAGTAATCCAACAACAACAGATCCTAGCAAGTATTTCTTCCAATGACTTCTGAAATGAGCCATGCTGATGAAGTGCACGGATCTGTATATTCCCGTGTAGCTTACAGCCTCTGAGCCCCACCCTTTTTTCTGCATTTGAAAGGAGAAGTCTGAAGTCTTGTAAGTGAAGAAACCTTCAAGTTATATATTGATATTCTACAGTAACCTTCCTCCCTCCACCTCACATCTAAAATTTAATGGAAGCAAGAAGGTAGTTCTCATTTGCATGTATTATGCTAAATATCGGTTTCATTTTCCTCCCTGCAGTAACCCAACTATTCCCATCGGTATATATGGATGGCGTAAGAGATGTCTATACTTACTCATTTTGCTGCTTATAGTTATTATAATACTCAATATTGGTCTAACTATATGGATACTAGTTGTACTAAAATTTAATATAGTACGTGGATGGATGGATGAATGGATGGATGAATGGATGGATGAATGGGATAGATGGAAGAATGGAGGATGGATGGATGGATGGAAGGATGGAAGGATGGATGGATGGATGGATGGATGGGATGGATGGACGAATGGAAGTTGGATGGATGGATGGATTGATGGATGAATGGACAGATAAATTTTATTTGAATCAGTGAGTATGGTAGTACTCTCTATGTAGGATACATTTAGATTTCATGCAGGTCCTACAAATTGTTGGGAGTTGATAGTGAAGTCTAGTATAATACACTGACTGTGTATTAATTTTTATTATCTCAAACTCAGCATGGAATGGGAGGTGTAAGAATAATGGATGATGGTGTTCAGATTCAAGACACAGTAGAATTTGTTGATACACTTTACACACAATCAATTACTACTGATGAAGAGGTAAAGTAATAAAAGTAATGCATGTTTTTCTAATTGTCTTTTTACTGTTGCAGCTTCAACTCCAGTCACATCAAGACATCATCATTGAGACTGAAGATTCCCAGCTCCTCATGACTTCTTCAGCAATTGATATGAGATCACATAAATTTTCTGTTGTATTGAACAGTGAAGAGGAAGATTTTGTCCTCCTTTCCACTTCACCACAAGGACAGCTTAATCTTGCCTCATCATCTCTTCATTTTAGTGGATCTCAAGGGATGTTTGTTGACGGAAATCTTACAGTTCAGGAAATAGTAGGACTGGATGAAAGAGGACTTACGCTAGAGTCATTAAATGGAAATTTAGTATTGTCAGCTAAAAACTCACTGCAATTGGAATCTAATACTGGCCCAGTAGATATATTTGCCGGTGGTAATATAACACTGAGTTCAACAAATGGATTGGTACGTACATAACATATACCCTATCTAGCAGTAAAGTATAACTGAGTATTACTGTATCAAGTAGTACAGTGGAACCCTTGAGGACAACCTGAATTGAGGACCCCTGTAATCAGGACACTTATATCGTCCTAAGGGTGTTCATAATAGAGGGATTCTACAGTATTACATAGCTTTTATTCTGTTAAGGTCTTTATTTCTCTCCATTGGTAATAGATTTTACTGGCGATAAAGCATTGCTAGTTAATAAGAATCTCCTAATATGATGTTACTATATAATACTAGGAACATTATACTAAATTAGTCTCCTATTAACCAAATATCATACTAGGAATATAATATACTAATTGATATTCTAATAATTATCATACTACAATATATAATATATAATACTAGGAACATTATACTAATTTAGTTTGGAATGACTAACAATCTTTTTACTTGCACCATTTTCATATAATTATCCTTCCCATTCTTTTCTGTGTATGTCAAATTTCAATCCATTGCTTCATCATTAAGTTACAGTATAATTATGTATTAACTCTATGACATTAAACTATACACTATATTACATATAAAGTCAACACATCCTAATTTTGAGGACATCGTGAATGTGAACAGACTTTATTTGATATACTAAATGATTATCATTATGTTCCTAGTATTATCTAGTATTATCTAGTAGTATATTATGTGGTTAGTAGGAGTATCATTTATTATTCAGTATATATTCCTAGTATGATATTAGTTATAATTGTTTTTAGTAATGTTGTAATATGATAATAGTTGAATGTTAATATAAAATAATTATTCCTGGTAACATTAGTCAGCTTAGATTACATAATATTCTTTACTGGTCACCTAATTGACTTGTTATTTCTATATCCTTATAGATCAGTATTTCAGCTAGTTCAATTGTACTGGAAGGTCTGCCAACTTCAGTGGCAGTTGGAGCGGGAATGGCGTTGGGTGATGTTTATAATTTATGTGCGTGTCCATCTGGAAAACTGTATCGTGTACTTGCAACACCTGAGAACACACAGGGATGTCTCATTACTGAAGGAACATGTACATGAATAATGACATTATAATTATACTACAAATATTTATTCATTTGTCTGCATAGACATAATATAACTTATAACTATGAATATCATTATAATCTATTGACCATCTGTGGTGCAACCATGTATTTACTGCATTTAACTATACAACACTTGTACTTAAACAGATTATAGTGCTATACATAGTACACAAGATGGTGGAAGTGTCCCAAGGTCTGTTGCTTGGTAGCATGGGAGATGTCCTTGCCCTTCTTGGTCGACATCAACCTCACAAAGTCAGCCATCTTCTTTCAATTCTCAACAAGGCTATTGACTGGTCTGAATTAAAGACCTCACAAGGAAGTATTATGGTAAAATTCATTTCAGCACCAGATCTTCCATCCAGTGATCTCCTGTCCCACTTTCCTTCATGTGTCCAATTCATTGAGGAGGGTGTAGAAAGTGGTACCGTATTGGTCCACTGGTGAGTAAACCCCTAATATTTTGGATATAATTATAAATAATTTGACTAGAATTTAATGGACCAGAGTACACTAAAGGTCATTAACATTCATCTTGTTCTTCTAAAGTTCATAACAGTGATCATTTTCTTAGTGTGTGTCAATTGAAAATGTTCAGTTTAGTCTGGTGTTGCTGCCCCTTCACATAAAGGAGGAAGTTTCTAGGGACATCAGCATACCTAAATTAGAACTGATTTGGCATGCTGGTGTCCACAAAATCTTCCTCCTTTATGTGAAGGGCAGCAATACGCAGATTTACCTTCTTTAATTAGCATTCCAGTGACAGGCTGAATTACAATATAATCTTTATGGCATATACTATAGCACATGTAACGTCATCATGAGTCATTTCATGACTTAACAGAAATACAAGAAGATTGGGACATCCTGGATTAATACTGTAACTTTATCACAGCACAATGAATGATTTTAAGCTCGTGTGAATAGGCTGGTAATTCTCTATCAGTTGTGGGACATCGTTGGTTTAGAAGTCTAACTTCATCACAGCACAATGAATTAGCTTGTGTGAATGAACAATTATGGTTATAATTTTCTATTTGTTGTGGTGATAGGGCATGTGTTTGAAGAGGGCCAAATCCTTTTGTGCCTCTTGGAAAGAGACAGTAAATTCTAGACTAACTTGTATTGATAATCATAATCTTTTTAATCTCTTCTTGCTGTTATATCCAAATTTTTACAGTGAATATGGCATTTCACGAAGTGCTACAATGGTCTTAGCATACCTCATGAAGAAAAGAAAAATGACATATTATGAGGCATTAGATTTAGTTAAAGAGCGAAAACATGATATTAGGTAAGTAATAAATAAAATATGAAATATTAAGTAGAAGAATTAATTTCATCCGTAGACCAAATGTTGGGTTCACAGAGCAGCTTAAACTTTGGGAAGCTATGAAATACAAACTAGATGAGAAATACAAACCATATCGGGCTTATGTACTACATCATCAAGCTCTGGCAATGAAATGTATGTAATATAATATTCCATGACGTTCATTGATTCATTTTATTCGTATTTCAGATAGTGGTTACGTGGAAAGCATGCAAATGTCACCTGATCCATCTATTCATGAGGTTGACTCACCTTCTTATTACAAGTGTAGAAAATGCAGGTCTGTAAATCATTATAAAGAAACAATGCTTACCAATAAGGGCTACCCATAAGCGGGAGTCTCTACCAGTTAAGTCACAGTGGCTTATTGGTATAGTAATGATAGAGATATAGTTTCAAGTCTTTCTCTGCTAATCTATATTTAAGCAGCTGTTTCATTAAATCTTTATTAATTATACAGACGTTTGTTATTTACTGATGAGAGTGTCCTACAACACGATTTAGGAGCCAGAGATATGTCATTCTCAAAACATCGTCATAGCAACAAAAAGATGCTTTCTTATTTTGTCCTAGCCAGTGAACACAACACATTAACAGTAGATACACTCACCAATACAAGTGAGAGTGTTCCACAAGAATCTTTAAGTGGTAATGAAAGTGATGAATTGAAACCTGATATTGAACAAATAGGCTCATGTAGTCAAGTAGACATTGTCTCCACAAAAAGTACTGATATGGATTTAAAGAGCGTATTAGAAAACTCTGATGATACTTTAAAAACAAAGACTATTGAACAATGTAATGAATCTCCTCAGAAAATGGACAATGTGCCTGACTCCAAGCAAACTACTGATACAATACCCAGTCCAGAGTAAGTTACATAACTAGTTATACGTGTTTGTAGAACATATGATATCACTTGTTTGTTTAGTATGTCCGATGCTGAACGGAGAATAGCTGATTTGGCTAAACTACGTGCTCAGCTGGCCTCAATAAAACTCACATCATTTTCCAGATATGATGCAATGTGTAGTTCTTTCTTTATAGAACCTGTTGAATGGATGGCACCACTGTTAGTGGGTCACAAAGATGGAAAGGTACGACTAATGGATCATCAGGCCAAACAATTTACTACAATTATTTTATTAATAGTTATCTTGTCCAAAGTGCAATTCAAGGATTGGTAATTTTGACTGGGCAGGTGAGTCAGTCAACCTTTACTTCACAGAATTCACAACAATAAATATTTATTTGTTTTCATCTCTTGTTGCTATGCAACTTAATTTGTAATTCTTTCCAGGTATTCAGTGTTCCTGTGGTAGATGGGTGACACCAGCTTTTAAAGTTGTCAAAAGTAAAATAGACAGAAGTTGTATTCAATGAAAGATATAACATTGAGATCTTATCAATAATACAATAGTAATTTTAATTCATAAAATAATATATAATTTGAAATAATAATTATAATTTCGGATCAAAAGGTGGAAATGTTATGTGCATGGTATAAAGAGATAAGGTGTTGAATATATATTTATGTTATCATAAAATATATAATTGTGGAATATAAACAAGAAAATAAACACTCAAAAAGAAGTCAATTAACAAGTTTCTCCATCAGAATCTGACGTAGAAGGAGAGATCTGGTCGTCCCAATATTCTTTGTTATTAATAACATTACGACATAGTTGAACAGAGAGGGGTGATCGTACAAACTGAGACCATGCCTTGAAAAGAGGAAGGGCAACAAACTCAAAGAAACCCGATTGAGCCTTTGGGATTAACGTTGTTTGACGATCACACAAGTAAGAGATTGGAAGATTAAGTCGTCTTTCCTTATCACCTTGAAGGAAGAACTCTTCCATTATTTTCATACTCCATCTTCGACTTATATGTAATGGTCGTGTTGGATTACTAATATCAGCTGCTTTGATAGCCATCTATGTATAGAGAAACAATACTAATATAAAAAATATTTTTTTAAAACCTCATTTATTTTGTGTTATGAATTCTCAATTTATATTCTGTTATGAGTTTACTACTATCAAATTACTGCCTAGTCTTATACACAAAACCCACTCACATTTCTACGAAAGAGAAGCTGTTTATTTTAGCTTCCTTTACTCTAAAGTCTATTGTACGTTTACTATAACTGAACTAATGCCAAAACAATTCCCACATACGTTAGAATCAAACGATCTATTTCAAAGACTTACCATTAATACAAAATGTCGTTCTACTGGATTAGTCAGATCAATACAGCGATCAGAAACCAGCATCTCTTCGAATTGTTGCATAAAGTGTTTGTGTCTGCAAACATCTGTTGAGAGGATGAGATCTTCTATTAGCCCAACAATTTCTTCTCGGTCAGCATCCGAAAAGTGATCAAGAAGTTGAGATTCTCTTATGATGGCTCTAGCTGTGTGGCAGTGATGTCTCTCCAATAGGCTGTGAGTCTATGAAAGAAAGAATTGATTAATAACTATGAACAATATAAGAGTAATCTAATACTTGTGTAATATGATAATGCATTATTATGATTACATAATATATGTAATTTAAATAATATATACTGTTTATAATGTAATACAAGATATCATTTTTTAGATTTTGAGAATCTCAGCCACCTGCAATTAGAATTATTAGATAATTCTATTACTAATATTTATATTACTTAATTAAATTACATGTTTACAGACATTGTGTAAACACTGGTACCTAAGCAACGTATTCCCAAATCCAAAATACCAGTCATTATTCAATCAATGTGTTTAATAATCATATAACTTTGGTCAAAATAACTAAATTCATAATAAATATTGGCATATTGGCTGTGTATCATGTTAAGACTTCCTTACCCCATGGATTGTAGCCAGATAGCTTGATGTGTTTACTAAATACGTTTGATTCACTCCAGGATGATCTAAATCATGACACATGGCTGCCAAAAGACAAGAAAGTATTTCAATAGGAGTAAGATAGGTGTAGATCTGGAATTGAAAAGAAAACATATGATAACAATTGATACTTTTACAGTTTTTTGCCCAGGATATTTAGAGTGGTGGTTGGATTCTAACTTGCATTTAGTGCTGTTTATCAAGTATATACTTAATACTGTCTCAGTAGCCTACATGTATATATGCATTATCTGAGAGGTGGTTAACTCATTTAATTCATGCTGAGTCGTGGTTATTCCTGACCAGTGTGGACAGAACACTGCATTTATAACTGTGAAATATTTATATAGGATGCGTCATTTCATATTTATGAATGAAAACATGACAAGTGACGTATTAGAGCGATATCTATTGAAGTGTATATTACACTCAAAGGTATCACTTCTACTGTGCAATGAAACACTAGATAAGTTACAGGATATCTACCATGAAACAAACTATGCAAGTTAAAGTTCAAACATCTATCAAATGTAGGACTACACGCAGATAGGGTCTTGGCTTATATATATAGCACATACATGTACATACATGTAAATAATGGGGCCATGAATTTGTCAACAGAGACTCAGTGAAAGCCACATAGCATATACTTACAATAGGGTCTGAAATTAAGCACTGAAGAGCCTGAGTCACATCTGCAGCATGGATAGAATTGTGATAAAGGTTGTCAAGGTGATAGCTAGATTCCACTTGAGAGAGAAATTTGTGGAGTTTTAAAATATCCAATTTAAAATGATCCAGTAATCCATGTTTTTGAAACAGGTTGAGACCGAGATGTAATAATGGACGACCTACAGAAATGACAAGCATTATGATCACATGTTTTTAATTTCAAGGAGAGGTGTAATCAATCCCTGTTATTTTAAGATTAATGATTGTTTATTTAAGATTGCTTTCTATTAACTAAATCAACATTTTTCTTGGAAAGCAAACTTTCAAGGATATGCAACTGTGTATATAGGGAATACAATCAAAAAAGGTAAAATTATAAGTAATCATTTGCTCATCATGATGTAATGGTAACTATACTACTTCCTGAGAGTACAATGGAATGTGATGTAACATGGGACTTTCGGTAGTAGGAATATAATGTGTATACATTATATAACTATACATAATATAGGCATGTTATTAGTATATGCATATAGACATGTATGTACATATATGTATGTGTAAACATATATATATATTTATGTTGTTTATATGTACATATATAGGTGGGTTCAATTATAACATGATGTAAATTGTATGATTAAAAATCTATTCTCACACTATACTTAAACAAAAGCCATGTCAATACAAAGCTGGCTGTGGCATACATCAATTATTAATTATATTTTAATAATAGATAACCATTTTGAGAAAATCATTTTTTAAGATGGGTTTTACATTTATAACACAATGTTGTAACTTGTAAAACTATAACAGACAATACATCTTGAGCATATATGCAGGACAAGTATTGTAATATCAACATATGAAATGTATCGTGTTTGTATAGGGACAGACATGTTCAAGTATATATCTTCTCACCTTCAGTTATTCTGCTGAAAGTAAACATATCAAAGTCCCAGCTGTCCACATTCTTGAGTCGGTCCTGTAGAAATGTAAAATTAATATCATTAAATAGTAAAGAATATACTTATTATACATTGCTTGTAACAAAAAAAAGAATTTAAAATAAAGTAATTAAGTTGTTTAGTGACAACCCCATACTACCTACCATGCACACCTTATAAGGGTCATAGCCCCATCCTGGTTCATCAAAGCTTCCTAAAATTGATATAGCAGAGTGTCTCCCAGAGAGTGGTTATCTAACATTTAGAATAGGATGTCCTCTGCTCAATCAGGATGTGGACAATAAAGCATCACTACTATCTATATATCACATACATTATTACTATAATATACTGTTTGGGTCATAATGTTTAGTGAAAATTAAATCTATCAACAAGTCATAAATATTCTCATTATCGCAAGTGTTGATAAAGATTATGAGGTTAATTAGCATATCATTTTACCACACTAACCTTGATTGCTATTGTGTGATCATCCACACCCATGAATTCCACTATAGACCCTTTTCTCTGTCTCTTGAAATTAACTGAGGGGTTAACAGAATGTATTGACCCTCGCCGACCACGTTTGATGTTCATGGATAAAGAATTGACTGTAAGAAAAATAAAATGAGTTAATTATTGGACTGTGACCCATGCTAACAGTGTGGTTAGTGATCTACATGATGAAGCATGATGATTTAATCATAATGAAGTATGAAATATAAATATCAATAGCTCACATTCATCTACAGGTAATTCTGGAAGTTGAGGCTGTTTGATATCCTTTTCTCTTTGAGCCAGAGCTTCACCTGATAATATAAAATTTATCAATAAGTACATTTCACAGATTCACATTAAAAATGGACTGAGCTCTTTGCTTACCTAAGTATCTGATATACAAGGCACACGCATCAGTCTGATCATAGCTTATGGCTCCTCTTCTTTTCATCCTTGGTCTTGAGCGATATGGTGACTCTCCTCCACTGCTGATAGCATGACGACGTCGAGAAAGTACATAAGAAGGTACGGTTTGATCAATTGGAAGACGAGGAAGCTCGTTCAACATATCCAGATCTTTCAGCGCAGGGTGGAATGAATCCAAAAGAGAAGTACTAGGAATATAACAGCTTGTTGCTGCAGTTGCCATATTTGATAAACTGTTACCGAAAATTAGTAATTTTCTAAGATCACACCAGTATTATGCTTCTCTCCACACCTACTTCTCTTCTTTTATAATGCTCAGCGACTTAGTGTCATCTTACGTCATCATGACATATGTGGCATTTCCTACTTGGAACCGAAATAGTACAGTTTGTACAGATAATGTACCGAAATGATCAAATTGATCTTCACACTTCCTATACTATTTCTTCCTGTTTTACTATCGAGTGAAACGTTCTGGTGTCCAGAATCCTGCCACTGTTCCATACCTGCAAAGATCATTGATTGTTCATCCCTGCACTTCGACAGAATTCCTTTAGTACCAAAAACTACAGTTAGATTGTAAGATTGATTTCAATAATTATTATTAAAAATGATAGCAATGATCATACAAGATATATGCATTATACTTTACAATAAAATTATAACAATATCAATAATAATATTATTTGTAAACAAAAGGCTTTTGTCCTGTAAAATATTCCACGTGTGTAGTGGGTGGGGCTCGTTTATTGCACATTTCTCTACTACAGATACCTCAGTAATAACAAGCTGAAAAGAATATCTTCTAGTGAATTTCATAATCTTCATCAGCTCACTTATCTGTGAGTACTATTATAATTTTATTAATGCACTTGCAGTACTCTCTATACATTAGCTATGCAATGATACTTCTCCCAATCAAAGCGCTTGCAGTACTCTCTATACATTAGCTATGCAATGATACTTCTCCCAATCAAAGCGCTTGCAGTACTCTCCATACATTAGCTATGCAATGATACTTCTCCCAATCAAAGCGCTTGCAGTACTCTCTATACATTAGCTATGCAATGATACTTCTCCCAATCAAAGCGCTTGCAGTACTCTCCATACATTAGTTACGCAATGATACTTCTCCCAATCAAAGCGCTTGCAGTACTCTCTATACATTAGTTACGCAATGATACTTCTCCCAATCAAAGCACTTGCAGTACTCTCTATACATTAACTATGCAATGATACTTCTCCCAATCAAAGCGCTTGCAGTACTCTCTATACATTAGTTACGCAATGATACTTCTCCCAATCAAAGCACTCTCACAATATATATATATAGTTTATTTGTTAATGGACCATTCAGCTAAAAGCTGCTTTTAAATAGTGCATATAACATATAAGTATAGCTACACAATACATACAAATTGAAATAAAAGATACAATTTTTCTAATTTTTTTATACCATCACTTGGTTATAGTATATTTTGTTTTTGCCTTACCTAAAGCTTTCAATATGCTATGTACATTATCACTGTATAATGGTAATGACGATATAATAATGATAAGTTTTTGTACATTGATATAATATATATATATATATATATATATATTGAGATGATACTTTACATGGCTTGTTTTCCTGGAATATTTCATGTATGAACCAAGACAAATTGTTCATTCATCATTTTATTATGAATTTTAGTTAACATATTATGGAGCCAGCAACATCTTGTCATTTAACACAAGTTGTAGATGTGTACATACCACAATACACAATTAGTATTCATATTAACATATATAGTAAGAATACTTCTCGTAAAAATGTTTTTATCTTAATATTTAATTATTATTAAATTACGTTTTGTATTCAACACCAAATCAAATTAATTTAAAATTAACAACTGTTATGGGAGACATTTTTATTTTTTAATGTCAACCAAATAAAGGCCAAATTTCAAGAATGTCATTATTTAAT
>OX345653.1:4105000-4107500 GCA_947044365.1 Petrosia ficiformis | reverse complement strand
ACTGCACAGTTCTCTCTTTGGGCCAGTGGCGCAGTTAATTATGATTATATTGTCACTAACAGCATTAACTATTTGTTAATTGGCTCAAGATGTATTCTCAATGGCGCACACACTAACCATTTTTGAGCCAATTTGGCCCAAGCTTCAAAACTTATCAAAACCTCTGATTTGTACATATTGTATGTGCGTATATATATTGTATGTATGTATGTATGTATGTATGTATGTATGTATGTATGTATGTATGTATGTATGGAGCCTGAATGTCTGTATGTGATCGAGATTCCTTAAAGAATATGCTGATGTTAGTTTATTAGTGTGATGTCACATGATGTCACAGTTATTAAGCGCCCAATCTACTAGTTATTGTTTACAATAGTAGTTGTTTTGTTGTGATAGTCAAATTATTTCCATGTGGGATTTTTGTTGCCTCATCGTATATGGAAAGATATGTCATGTTACCAATATCTTTTGATCTGGTGTGAAATGTTTGAAATGAAATAAAATTTCGTCTAACTATTTGTAAGTGTTATTTAAACGATAATAATATCATCTTCTAAACAGTATCATGAATTAAGTAGCTTGATTACATTATTTCTTTGCTACCCCCTTTGAGAGGTCACATGACCCAGTTCGGTAGACAAAGGATAGGACAGAGGTGTGTATGTGTGTGGCTATTTTAATGGTTTAATTATATTCATTGGTGACATCATCTGACATCACATAACATCACATAACATCACATAACATCACATAACATCATAATGAAGCCTGCATTTCATCAGTCATCTCAGTCATGCCTCTGCAATCAATAATTTTTTAATGAGTGACATTTTATGACACTGACCAATCAGATTGCATATTGCAAAACATTATAATAACAGAATCATACAAATCACATGAGAAAATATTTACGATAATATTCATGAAGAGTGAGTCAGCACAATTACTCCCTTCTTATCACCTATTCATACCACAAGACTCTATCTATTACTACGTGTGATGTGACAATAATAATGATGTATGTATGTATGTAATATGTATGTATGTACGTACGTATGTATGTAATATGTATGTATGTACGTACGTATGTATGTATGTAGTATGTATGTAGGTAAATACTACATACTATGTATGTATGTGGTATGTATGTATGTATGTATATATGTATGGAGCCTGAATGTCTGTATGTGATCGAGATTCCTTAAGGAATATGCTGATGTTAGTTTATTAGTGTGATGTCACATGATGTCACAGTTATTAAGCGCCCAATCTACTAATATTAGTATTTGTTTTGTTATGATAATCAAAATATTACCATGTGGGATTTTTGTTGCCTCATTGTTTTAATTCATATATGGAGAGTTATGTCATGACATTTTATGACACTGACCAATCAGATTGGATATTGCCAAACATTATAATAACAGAATCATACAAATCACATGAGAAAATATATTCATGAAGAGTGAGTCACCACAATTACTCTTTTCTTATCAGCTATTCAGAATCTATCTACATGTATTACTATGTGCGATATGATAATAATTGTGATGTATGTAAGTATGTATGTATGTATGTATGTATGTATGTACGTAGGTAGGTATATATGTATGTATGTATGTATGTATGTATGTATGTATGTATGTATGTATGTATCTATTAATGTATGTATGTATGTATGTATGTAGGTATATATGTATGTATATATGTATGTATATATGTAGGTATGTATACTATGCATGTATATATGTAGTATATATGTATATATGTACGTATGTATGTATGTATATTATGTACTATGTATACATATATATGTACATATATACATACATATACATGTATATATATTGACATTGTATATATGTCATATGATGAAGGTTAATCATATGATATCATGACTACAAAGCACATTTGACTCTTGGTATTATGGAAATTTGCCACAACCCTTAGACTTTAGAAGGAAAAGATATTATTCATGTTTCACATGTTTAAGTTATATGAAATTATATATATTATTATGTTCTGGACCCAACACATGCTGGTATAATAAAGCACAATAGCTAAGCTGCTTTGCTTTTCAATGTGAGCATAGTCATGCACTACATTTAAATTTCAATTTGAAAAAAAACAAATTGGGAGGCAACATGGACATCAAGACAGGGTTTTTATATTTGGCATGGTTATACTCTAACATCATACTTATTTCTACGTAGTCCTGCAGCCATTGATTCTTGATTTATGGAAAATTTGCATAAATCAAGAATCAATGGTTATATGATCTAGTGAAATGTTATATTTTATTGAGCATAATGGTGAAGCATAATGATAAAATAATTACATGAATCTTTGAGCAAAAGAGCAGCTCTTTATGGAGCCAATAAAGGTTATATAACTACTCATAGGATATAGCATGTTAATTAAGTGACATGTCTTGAATGATATTCTAATTATTATAATAATGGTATTCATGTTTTAAATATAACATTAAAGATCATTA
>OX345653.1:4097500-4102500 GCA_947044365.1 Petrosia ficiformis | reverse complement strand
GTATATATGTATGTACGTATGTATGTATGTATGTATGTATGTATGTATGTATGTGTGTATACATGTATTTATGTATGTGTATAATTATGTGTGTGTATTTATAATCATGCACTATTAGATTACAGTTTTGGAAGTTAAAATATAATTATTTTTATTATTGAGGATACAGGATATTAAACACTTTATGAATAGATATTTAGTATTTGTGGTTTTAATGAGAAATACCAGTTTTATGAATAGTACATTAAATCATAATTAGCAAAGGCTACTGTGAATTATATATTGAGTGTGTAGTTATGAGAAAATGCGGCTGTTGTGATATTAGTACATTATTACAAGAACAAAATTTTGTTTAAATGTTCAATAATTGTATGAGGAAATATTTGCTGTTATGACTCAATAGTATATTGAATCAAATGTTGTTTTATTTAACTGTTAGTTATGAATAGAATATATTATAGTTACGAGAAATGTTTGCTGTTACAATATTGGTAGAGTATATTGAATGAAATGTTAACTGTTAGTTACATTGAATAGAATATATTATAGTTACAAGAAATGTTTGCTGTTACAATATTGGTAGAGTATATTGAATCAAATGTTAACTGTTAGTTACATTGAATAGAATATATTATAGTTACGAGAAATGTTTGCTGTTACAATATTGGTAGAGTATATTGAATCAAATGTTAACTGTTAGTTACATTGAATAGAACATATTATAGTTACGAGAAATGTTTGCTGTTACAATATTGGTAGAGTATATTGAATCAAATGTTAACTGTTAGTTACATTGAATAGAACATATTATAGTTACGAGAAATGTTTGCTGTTACAATATTGGTAGAGTATATTGAATCAAATGTTAACTGTTAGTTACATTGAATAGAATATATTGTAGTTACGAGAAATGTTTGCTGTTACAATATTAGTAGAGTATATTGAATCAAATGTTAACTGTTAGTTATGAATAGAATATATTATAGTTACGAGAAATGTTTGCTGTTACAATATTGGTAGAGTATATTGAATCAAATGTTAACTCTTAGTTATATTGAATAGAATATATTATAGTTACGAGAAATGTTTGCTGTTACAATATTGGTAGAGTATATTGAATCAAATGTTAACTCTTAGTTATGAATAGAATATATTATAGTTACGAGAAATGTTTGCTGTTACAATATTGGTAGAGTATATTGAATCAAATGTTAACTCTTAGTTATATTGAATAGAATATATTATAGTTACGAGAAATGTTTGCTGTTACAATATTGGTAGAGTATATTGAATCAAATGTTAACTGTTAGTTACATTGAATAGAATATATTATAGTTACGAGAAATGTTTGCTGTTACAATATTGGTAGAGTATATTGAATCAAATGTTAACTGTTAGTTATGAATAGAATATATTATAGTTACGAGAAATGTTTGCTGTTACAATATTGGTAGAGTATATTGAATCAAATGTTAACTGTTAGTTACATTGAATAGAATATATTATAGTTACGAGAAATGTTTGCTGTTACAATATTGGTAGAGTATATTGAATCAAATGTTGTTTTATTCAGGTGTTAGTTATATCATTAGTTTCAAAATGGAAATGAAGATATTGTACTGTACAGATTGAAGAGCAGTTATCAAATATAATGAAATGTCACTGTTTGTATTAAACAGCTTACTAAAGGAAGAAACTGGTTTCACTACACACAAAAATCTTTGTGTTATTATATAAAAAGGATGTGTGTGTGTGTGTGTGTGTGTGTGTGTGTGTGTGTGTGTGTGTGTTTTCTGGCCGTGTATCTGTGTATATACGTTTGTGTGTTGGTGTGTGTTTAATTTAGTTTAATTCACATATATGTGTGTGTGTGTGTGTGTGTGCGTGAGTGTGTGGATTTTTTTAATTATGTGATTATAATATGACACCATCTGACATCATAGCGAAGCCAGGGTGTCAAAGTCATGCTCAAAACATTTATAAAATGTAAATTATTTTAATGAGTGAAAGTTTATGACACTGACCAATCAGATTTGATATTGCAAAGGTTTCATCGCAACAGGTCATGAGAAAATATTTACAATAATATTCATTAGTAATGAGTCTGCATTATCATTCCTCTTGGCTGTTTAAAGTATGTGCTAATTCATGATGTATGATGTCATGTGATGTCATCATAATTAATTGTTCATTACTATAACAACATTATTATAAATATTATAATTATATTTATATATAATAATTATTGTATATTTGGCATGACACTATAAATACATTTCCCTCTCAATATTTGTTGGTTTGACTGCCTTGAGATTCAAAATGGCTGCACAAGTTGATATGATTTTCAAACTGTTTTCTTTTCTCCTTTTCCTGCAGTAGCATTGCAAGAAATAGGCTCACATTTCTTCCAAGCGGTCTCTTAGACCACTCCAAATCTCTCTCATTACTGTTAGTACTAATAATTAATGTATGTATCTAATTAAATTGAAATGCTATTCATTACTTGACAAACCATTTTCAAAGATGTCATTCACTTGGACGTTAATTATATATTATTCTCATTGTAATATAAATACATAATTATAAATATATTATAGTACATAGTATAGGGTTTGTCATTAAACAAGAGGATACAACAGTGATTATCGGTATCACTTAGTGAAGTGGACTTGAAGGAATTGCCGATTCTTTTGAAACGTGATATATGATGTATAGAAGAATAGTATTTATTATGCTATATCATTTATCTTTCTTTCATCTCTTGAAAACGACACTTGCTCTTTGTTGGTTTTAGTTGTTGCATTGTGCAACTACAAACTTCCAAACTTGAGGCCAGCGTAGAGACAAGCTGACCATACTATAAATGATATAGCATAATAAATAATGTTGTTATATATGTCACATAACACGTTTCAAAAGAATCGTCAATTGGTGCAAGTGAATTAACTAAGTGATATCGGTGACCACTGTTGTATCCTCTTGTTTAATTAACAAAGAGCGAATGTCGTGTTCAAGAGATGAAAAGCTGTATCACCTAATATAACAAGTTGGTTAACTATATAGGCTTACCTTCACAGGTCTGATATGCAACCTAACCACATCAAACTGTTGCCATGGTAGTAATGTTTGATGAGGTGTATATGAAAGATTTACACATAACCACAAACGGTTGCCATGGTAGCATACGCTATATAATATATATATGTGACCGTGGATGCGAAAATCAGTCATTTGTAAAATAAGATTTTTGTCAACTGCTTATATTCAAATGCTCGTTTCTCAGCTAATTTACACAGCCAACTTACTAAACTTGGAATATAGGTAGAGCAATAGTTGCTCTTCTTGTCTACAAGATTAGATTGGCCAGCTATACAAAATCACTGAATAATGAATATTTGAATATAAGTGTTTGACAAAATTCTTATTTTACAAATGACTGATTTTCGCATCCACGGTCACATATACTATGATTTAACAATTAATTTTTGATGAGATGTAAATGGAAAATATACACATAACCACATTAAACGGTTGCCATGGTAGCATATGCTATATAATATATATTATATACTTACGATATAACAATTAGTTTTTGATGAGGTGTATATAACCACACATCAAATGGTTGCCATGGTAATTGTATTATTACGTGTATACTCATATATTGTTGGTATTTATGTCTTATCTTTTTACATGTGTAGTAACTTCCAGTATAATGATCTGAGTGATGTAGAAACTGGTGTTTTCAAACAGTTAATTGAACTAAAATCATTGTGAATTAATTAACTACATTTGAAATATTTTGATTGATATCGTTCTCTACAGGAATCTACAAGAAAACAATTTAGGAAATACTATTATAAAAGAAATTTCTACATGTCAAAATCTATCAGTTCTGTAAGTATAAATAACCAGCAGATAGTTACGTGGTGAATAGCCACATTTTTACACCGTGTATAATGGGTTTTAGTTGTGGTGACATTATAATATTGGGTGGGTGATTATTAAAGGTATGTACATAATGAGTGGGTGAAATACTAGGCAACCACTTTAGTAAATAAACAAATATTAATGATATATTCTTTTTGTGTTTGTGGACAGGCGACTCGACAGTAATTTGATTACATCGTTTATTCCTTCTAATAATTTTCCATCTCTTCAATCTTTGTGAGTTATTCATATTATGATGATGTAATATTCTATTTATAGATATATCACTGATGATGTAATGTTTTTTTTTCTATATAGACATATGACATCCAATCAGATTTCATCTCTCTCAATGCCTATTCTTCCAAATTGTTCTATTTTACATACTCTGTGAGTATACATACATACGTACATACATACATACATACATACATACATACATACATACATATATACATATATACATACATACATACATACATACATACATACATACATACATACATACATACACACATACATACATACATACATACATACATACATACATACATACACACACACACACATACATACATACATACATACACACACACACACACACATACATACATACATACATACATATGACATATTCCAAATTTCTTTTTCCAATAGTGATTTATCAAATAATAGTATTACAGAATTGAATATTAATCATTTTAGTGGATGTCATAATCTACAGAAAATGTAAGTTTTACAAGATATACATATAACCTGGATATTCTAGACAGCTTGGTCAGTGGTGTAACTAAGTGTTTAGTGATGGCAAAGGCCAAAAAACTGATAGTCGTAAATCAAGGGGTCTGTGGAGCGCAGCCCCCCCAGAAGCTGGAGTGTTACGCCACTGAGCTTGGCTATTATTACGAGATATACCACCTGGATATTCTAGACAGCTTGGCTATCATTACAAGATATAACACCTGGATATTCTAGACAGCTCAGGTATTAGTTTGTTCATACAAGGTCCACCTACTTCTTTTATCTCTTTCTGTGTACACAACATGAAAGAAGTGTAGGTACACCATTTT
>OX345653.1:3997500-4095000 GCA_947044365.1 Petrosia ficiformis | reverse complement strand
TTGGAATGAGCTAAGAGACTATAATCTTGTTTCACATTGCATCTTGTAGTCTTTTGTATTGTGTAACCTCTTAATTAGTCTTCCCATTGTTCTCTAACTTGTAAATACACGGTCAATATGTCTACTTGCTGAGTATAAATACTACTGTCACTTGATTCAAAAGAAGAGTTCAGATTTAAACTGCTAAGACTACATATTAAATATAAATTAAATTTGTAAGCTGTGAGTCTCATCATAGTTATGAATGGAATAATAGTACAATAGTATTGCCATTTTCTGGGAAATTATAGTTTAACTAAGTATTTAATTATTTATGTTCTTTAGATCTCAAGAAAGCAATGAGCAATCCTGTACATGAACTGGTATGGAATTCTCATGTTACATATTTATATAAACGTTTTGATGGAGCAACGAAAAGACATTATTGAGTGATGAATTGAATACATAATCTATTAATTGATGTTATCTTTTAGGATACAGATTCTAATAATTGTAAGACTGATGACGTCTTTACTATCTTTCTTCAAACAAGTTTACAATCACTTCAACAGCAACACCACCATGAGAAGAACCATGAGAAGAACAAACAAGAGAATATTACAAAATCTGTAAGTGTATTATGTATACATCTATACATTCATACATATGTACATATATACACATATATGTACATACGTACATACATACATACATACATACATACATACATACATACATACATACATACATACGTACATATGTACATACATACGTACATATGTACATACATACATACATACATACATACATACATACATATATACATTTATACATACATACATACATATATACATATATACGTATGTACATACATACGTACATACATACATACATATATACGTATGTACATACATACACATATATGTACATACGTACATACATACATACATACATACATACATACATACATACATACATACATACATACATACATACATACATACATACATACGTACATATGTACATACATACGTACATATGTACATACATACATACATACATACATACATACATACATACATATATACATTTATACATACATACATACATATATACATATATACGTATGTACATACATACGTACATACATACATACATATATACGTATGTACATACATACGTACGTACATACATACATACATACATACGTCATACAAACGTACATACGTACATACGTACATACGTACGTACATACATACATACATACATACATACATACATGCATAGAATAAATCAGGAGACAATGAGAACGATAAATTGAAAGCTGAAATTGACGTGTTAAGTGAAACAGTAAACTCTTTACAACAAGAACTTCTACTAGTTCATAAAAAAGTAAGTTGTTATACAAATCTTTCAACATAAGTTTGTTCACATTCACAAACTTATGATGTAATGACTATATATGTACTATAATGTATAGTTTAATACATGATTATACTGTAACTCAATAACTTATATGTACTATAGTGTATAGTTTAATATCATAAGGTTAATACATGATTATACTGTAACTCAATAATGAAGCAATGGATTGAAAACAGAACAGGAAGGATAAATATATGAAAATGATGCAGGTAAAAAATTGTTAATCATTCCAAACTAAAGTTATGAACATTTTTCTGAGGTCATGATGAACACAAATGACCTTTATAATATCCCCTTTTTACTGATAAGAGTAACAAAACAGAAGTAGTAGTGTATTATCATATTTATAAGTTAACAGTTTCAGTTTATGATAAGTAGTCATATATTGATAGTAGTGTTTATGAACTGTTTAAATATAACTGCTATGAGAAAAACAACTGCTCAATTCTAATTTAATGTAGGAACTGTAGAATTCAACAATAGCAATTTTTATGATTTGCTTTGTATTTATTGAAGAAAACAAGCGAGATTTGATAAATTATTATCACACAGATATCTATATTTGTATAAATATTGCACGATGAGTAAAGCAACAGTGTTTATTCTGGAAGAGTAACTTTAGGGAGGAGGGGTGGATTGATTTTTATGAAGAAGAATGATAGAAATTCATTACTGATACATTATGCATAAACATTAAAGAAAGTGCATATATTTAGAGGAATTTCCCCCTAAAAGACCTGAAATAAATACTGGAAAGACCCCTTAATGTATATGGACATCAATATTTAATAATTATTAATAATTATGATAATATGTGTACACAGAAGACAACAAACATTTAAAAATCCCTTGTCATTTTAGTTGGCTAGACTAGAGGCATTTCTTAAAGACACTAAAGAGTACCAAATTCAATCGGGACTTTCCCTTACAGTGGAGTCACAGCATACTTGCTGCACAAAAACATGTAATGATGTGTTATAAAGTTATGTGATATAATGATAATATTTTATCCCCGATCCCTTCAAGTCTATAACTAAAGTGATAATATCATTATATTTATTTCCATTGTCCTTACAAGGCATTGCTATGTGTGTATGCTTATAAAAGTAATGTTGTTGTCCGTTTTGTATTCATTATCTCATTCGTAGAGTTAAATAGAATCCATACATTTTATTTCATGTGGCCTATGGTATTTGTATATTAACTAAAGCTCATTTTTTATTGTTTCATTAAAAAATAACTATTATATATAACACATATTAGATTCTATTATATATAAATATATAATAATTTCCTACAAAAGAACAGAAAGAGAATTAAATGATTGTAAAACAACTATAGAATAACTGGTCAGTCACTATTATCTTTACAATTAGCTGGAGGAGAATTATTATCAATGATTCGTTCATCCATTTCAACAAATGATACTTGTTTCATACCTGCTGAAAGAGCTGGAGAATCGGAGAAGTCTAGATTACTTATATTTAATGTCAGTACAGTTGATGAGTGCACATTTTGTAGATTAGATTTAAAACTGCAGGGATGTTTGAAGTATTTCCACATACTACTCAGAGTTTCTCGGACTTCTTTTTTGAAAACAGATTGTAGAATTGGATTAATAGCTGGATTTAACAGTATGATTACAAACCCCACAAGGTACACCGTAGAAGGTATATTTTCAAAACCGACAAAAAATCCACTTATTGCTATGAGAATACCGGGACCAAAACAAACTATTTGGACTAAAAATAGAAATATAAATATTTTTGTTACTGCTCTTTGCTTTAATCTGTGTTCGTCAGTTATAATACTTGAATTTTGAGACCACTGACTAGCTCTCCTCTGCATTTTATGAAGAAAGTGTTGAATGTATATGAATGTTATAATTGATAGTACTATCATTATAACAAATACAATTAATAGTTCACCAACATACAGACCTGAAAATCCATACCCCCAATCGAATACGCATCCCCCAAATGATTCAGAAAAGAAAAACCTACCTAAACCATAAAATGGTGTTGTTGATATTATAAGTGAAGGAATTAAGGTTGCAATAGCTAGCAACCATGCATTCAGTGGTGTCATAACACGATCGTACTTTAAAGCATATACGAATGTTAAACACCTATCAAAAGAAATCAACATTAGAATATGGATCGACATGGATATAGAAAAGGTTATCGAAAATGCAGAGAAATTGCACACAGACTGTCTGGTGTCATCATCATCACCAAATATCCATTCCCCAGCAATAAGTGTCTTTATATGAAATGGTAAAGTAGTTATTACCTTTGTAAGGTCCACTATTGCTAAACAAAACAGAAATACTGAAGTCGAATCTTTCAATATTAATTTTTTTCCCAACATCAGGATAATGAGAAACAAGTTCCATACTACAGCTACTATGAGGATCAATATGTAAATGATTATTACAACTGGTGTTCCATAGTTTCTAGAATAGTTCCAGAGGGATTCGTTCAAAGAAGAGGACGCACTCATTATAACAGAATGTGGAATGTCGCACTTGAATCTCGCGTATTTATATTTATTTATATTTAGCCAGCCACTCCCAGAGGCTCCTTTGGATAATTAAATAGAGGAGTGCATAATTATATTGTGGAGTTGTAAGGTACACATCGGCATCACAAGTCCTTCTCGATACTAGCAGTGGGATGGCCGACCATATCGTCTGGTACCATGGTACTAGTATAACGGTACACTGCGTCGCGGCCGCGGGAGTGTTGTAGCCACACCCATTATTTTGGGTGGAGCTCGAGCTGATGCAGCAATGGCTACAAGCACCAAAAGTCCACAGCTTGCAACCTCTGTTACTATTCCACAAGCACATAAAATTCCAGGGTAAGCGAGCACAAGATATAAATAAAACATGATAACATTTTCAGCATAAAACAATCTACATATTGTATTCCAGGTATGGAGGATTCTGTCCTACTGTTAGAACTAACTATGGTTCTACATATGGTACTGCAACAAAGACGTTTTATCAGTTAAGGTATGCATCTATATGTTAGACAATTTACACATCTAATCTTTTGTATAGTCGTAAGAACAGTCTCAACACAAGTGTTAAGCCAATTAAGCGTAGCCAGAGTGAAGGAGGAATATCAATTGGTAACCTGGCCATCGTTGCTCAGCAAAGACCATTTTCTGCCTCAAAGACCCCAGAAGGAAATCCCTGGGCTAAGCCTCTACCTTACTCACTTCACCTTGAAGGACCAAGACGAGACAATATCTTTCAATTTAACAAGGTCATTGAACAGAAATTTGAAATATTCATACATAGAAGTGCAGGTGGTATATCAATACACCTCCTCAAAAATGCTAATAATGATTTAACAATTATAATTAATTTTTATGTTTTTGTATATATATACCACCTGTCAGAAGTTTACCAGCTACTATGAAGGACGCAAGAGCTGTAGGGCCGAGGAGTATATATATGCACATGTATACAACATCTAGATATTATATTACATACTATGTATATAATTATTACCCTGCCATTTCATTGCATATGTGCAGTCAGTGCAGATGCATCGGCACTTCTACAAGGATCACAGTGGTATAGTACAGGGGATTCCTGCTATACATCAAAGAAGACACTCTTTACCTATTGTAGAATGGAGGTATAAAATTTATTAAATAAAACTGATAAATGCATTCATAAATTTATGGGATGTGTAACACTATGAATAAAATATTATTATTCTGATTCCTGCAGGTCTAGTTTTTCATCCCAGAGTATACCTCGTCCTGTTGGGTCTGATACTTTCTCACAACTAAAGTCCACAACTGGTTTTCAATATCTTCCTTCAAGTAGGAGAGGATCTGCACGTGAACGTTCAACAAGAAATGCATTTTTTGAGAAACGCTAACTCAAAATCTATTATTTGTTACTGTTTTTTTTTTACTCAACCCTTGCTATTAATTTTTAATTTGGTATTGTATCTATTGTTTTTGACTTCTCCTAATTGTCTCAATAGTTAATATGTAAGGCTTCTAACAGATTGAGCCCTTGCTATCAGTATTAGTTCCTCTCAGTGATGGCAACATTCAAAGTCCATTGGAGAGCTCTTATCCTAATTGGAGTTATCCTCTTTGAAATACTTCTAGCAATTTTCTATCCCCTTTATTCACTGAGTCCCAAGCAAAATGTCAGGAGAAGTAGAAATTTAATGGCCAGTAAGGATGCAAATCTTGGTGAATATGTGAGGCACTTACAGAGACAGCTCCAAGTTGTACGTCTACATTCAGATTATCAAATCCAACAGTTGCAAGAGAGAAATCGTGAGCTCAAGATGCAAGTTGGATTACAGAAACAAACTGCGAAAACCATGGAAACACGAAACCTACAACTCATAGAGAGGATGGAAGAAGTGCAAGCTGGAGGACATCGAAGAAAACATCTAGAAGACAGACTAGCTCCAAGAGTAACTTTGATAGACTTGCGAACATTAAATATTCGATTGAGTTCTGAGTATGAAATGCTGTATTATACTCTATTTGACAAAGATTCACTTTATTCGCTGGATAGTGGTGCAAATAATAAACCGCAATTGACGCCTGTTGGAGACAAAATGAGAGAAAAAGATGAAGTTATTGATGTAGCTTTGAAAAATTTAAATGGAAATCACTCGGCCATCAAGCAATATAAAGAAAATGATTTTTTGTATGGGTTTTCAAGAGAGGAGAAAACATATGGAACTCAGTATGAAATGTATTTTCAGACTGGTACTGAAAATATATTTCAACATGTTACTATTTTTAGACCATTTGCTCCACTTCAAACAGTTGTTACTGAAATATATGACAAACAAAATGAATGGATTAATTTGATTATGCCATTACAAGGCAGGTTAGAAATACTGGAGCATTTCCTCACAATGTTTATGAATGTAGTGAAGAGGGACAATAAAATATTTTTTACTGTTGTTTACTTTGGAGAGGAAGGAAAAATAGAAGCGAAACAAATGATTGAAACAGCTGCAAAGGCAAATGATTACAAAGACTTTCTCTTCATTGAAAAAAATGGGAATTTTTCACGAGGAGGCGGGCTGCTTGCTGGTTCCCAAGCCTGGTCCAGAGGTAATGTACTAATGTATTTCTGTGATGTTGACATACATTTCAAAATAGATTTTTTGCAAAGATGTCGTTTAAATTCTGCACCAGCTGCAAAAGTGTATTACCCTATTGTATTCAGTATGTATAATCCAGAATTAGTTTATCGGAATGAGCCTGAAATCCCGAAATTGGAGGAGAGATTCGTAATTCAACGAGAGTCAGGTTTTTGGCGTACTTTTGGATTTGGCATGGTGTGCATATATAGATCAGATTTCATATTCAATAAAGGTTTTGATACGAACATTCAGGGATGGGGATGGGAAGATGTGCAGCTCTATAGGAGATTGATCGGCAGCAACTTAGAAGTTATACGCTCTCCTGATGCAGGAATATTCCATATATGGCATGAGAAGTCATGTGACTTAAATCTACCGCCAAAGCAATATGAAATGTGTCTTGGAAGTAAAGCTATGGCTGATGGATCTATCACACAACTGGGAATGTTGGCATACGGTCACCTAAAGAGGAGAGAAAAAGATGAAGAAATAAGCGATGTTATCATAGTTTAGGAGGAGTAAATAGCAATTTTTATGATGTTCAATAAGTGAAATAGTAACATGTCTATTTAAACAATTCTACTTGTACTATTTAACAAGAGGATGTAATTTATTATAATTATTATAAGTTATTAAATAAAAAATGGCATCTGCTAAGAAAGAGAAAGTTGCTAGTGTAAGAACTGATGAACGTTATTTGAAAAGTATTGCTGAAACAAAAAAGTTACTAAAAGAGCTTAGAAGACGCTCTACATACAAAAAAAAAGTGATGGCAAAAGAGGTTGGTGTATTTCAGACATTTTGTTTTTTAATAAAAAAGAATTAATAATTAAGTTACTTCAGGATTAAATACAGTGTATATATAAAGCATATCTTGTGTAACTTTGGTTTGTATGTTAGTCAGAATTGCAGAGTTTTATCAGCTAATGTGAGACATACAGCATGTAAGTGTCCTCTCATAACTCTATGATGCAAGCTAACAATAGTGCTATATTGAGCAGTTGGTAATCACATTTATTGATGTTATTCACAACATTGGAAAACAACACACTTGGGTTTAGTGAAAGAATGCCAAGAAATGTTATTCTTCATTGCTGGTGATATCCTTCAAATATACTCTTTGATATATGTTAACTTTCTTTAATTAATGAAGGTGTTAACTTTAACTGTTGAAAACGCCAGTTTTGCTTGAAATATAACACTAGGGGTGGGTTACATGAAGCCTCACACTGTAGGAGCTGTTTGACTTCATTTCTTATGTTATATCAGCACTTCCATTGATGCTTTAACTAATATATATATAGGGGCAGCAAGGTCATGAAGGCTTGTGGTGTAGGAGGCTTTCAACCTTATATCTCTTATGCTCTATTTGCTGTACAGCACTTGGATTGTGCTTTAACTAATATATATATAGGGGCAGCAAGGTCATGAAGGCTTGTGGTGTAGAAGGTTTTCAACCTTATATCTCTTATGCTCTATTTGCTGTACAACACTTGCATTGTGCTTTAAATAATACATATAATTATTATGTCCTGGCCTTCGAATGTATATATACTTATATATATGCATACCTATGTATACATGTAGTGGGGTTTAAACAGCCCTGGTCAGATCAAATACAAACTTAATAGTAGAAGAGAATTGGAGGAGATTGATCGATTCAAATATCGTCTTAATGCTGATAAACACAGGTGGGATGACAGATCCATCCATCATTAATTTGAACATTATGTATCTTATCCATCCATCCATTCGTTCATCTACCCATCTATCCATCCATATGTTCATCCATTCATCCATTTATCCATCCATCCATTCATTCATCTACCCATCCATCTATATGTTCATCCATTTATCCATCCACCCATTCATTCATCTACCCATCTATCCATCCATATGTTCATCCATTCATCCATTTATCCATCCACCCATTCATTCATCTATCCATCCATTCATACGTTCATCCATTTATCCATTTATTCATTAACTCATTCATTCATCTACACATCCATTCATCCATTCTTATATCAATTTACATATTTATTATATTATCAGGATAGCAAGACCAAGAGTGGACCGATCAGGAGGAACATCAAAAACTAATGAAGAGGTAATAAAAAATGTGGGATATATATTATATATAATTCTATATATTATATATAATATATATATATATATATATATACATATATATATATGTGTATATTTACAATGTATATGTTATAACACACCTACAAGTGCTATATCAGATTTATAATCACCGAGCCCGAAGATCGTAGGCCAGAGGGTGAGGTGATTATAATCTGTCATAACACAAATAGGTGTTATAAGGAATATATTTCAGGAAAGGCTTCTCCTAAGGTTTTGTCTGGTGTTTGGATTGTAGTATTGTAGTTTGTGTCACAGTGGTCGATGGTAGGTTTTATATCTCATTTATAAAACTTGTGGTTACTTTGAAATTTTGCTGTATTGGGATATATATGTATAATATATTATATATAAAATTATGTATAATTATAAATACAAATGATGTAATATCATAACCTCCTACCTTTAGTGTTTCAATCAAATAAGTCATTCGATATTTCTTAGTATGTATGTACTGTAATAAATGTACAATCCCTAAAAAGGAATGTCTAGGAAATCTTTATTACAACTTATGATATATGATACTACTAATGTAGAAGAGATATGAGTATCACAAATGTTATCAATTTGTCTGTGTGTACATGTATGTGGGACTTCTCTGAAGAGTAAGATTACATGTACATGTACATGACTACTGTACATGTAGTATATAAACAAGTACACATGTACATGTACAAACGTTATGTACATGTACATGACTACTGTACATGTTGTACATGTAGTATATATACAAGTACATGTACAAGTACATAAGTTATGTACATGTACATGACTACTGTACATGTTGTACATGTAGTATATAAACAAGTACATGTACATGTACAAACGTTATGTACATGTACATGACTACTGTACATGTTGTACATGTAGTATATATACAAGTACATGTACAAGTACATAACTTATGTACATGTACATGACTACTGTACATGTTGTACATGTAGTATATATACAAGTACATGTACAAGTACATAACTTATGTACATGTACATGACTACTGTACATGTTGTACATGTAGTATATATACAAGTACATAAGTTATGTACATGTACATGACTACTGTACATGTTGTACATGTTATACATGTAGCATATAAGAATATTATACAAGTACATGTAATATTATACAAGTGCATGTACTTGGTTATATACAAGTACATATCAGTTAAGTACATGTACATAACCACTGTACATGCTGTATATGTAGATTATACAAGTACATGTAAGGTTATATACAAGTACATATACATTATGTACATGTTCAAGAATTTAGTACATGTACATTTACATGTAAATATCAAGTGTATTATTTTTTGTTAGGGAGGTCGTGTTAAGGAAAAAGATGAGAGTACGTTATATAAAAGCTCTAATGTATTTCTAAAGGTAAGGCCTACATCTATCTAGCTATCTATCTATCTATCTATCTTTCTTCTGCTATCTATCTATCTACCTATCTACCTATCTATCTATCTATCTATCTATCTATCTATCTATCTATCTATCTATCTATCTTTCTTCTGCTATCTATCTATCTACCTATCTATCTATTTATCTCAGGGTACACAAAGTGCTAATCCTCATAATGATTACTCACAACATTTTGTTGACACTGGACAACGACCACAAAACTTCATAAGAGATACAGGTATGTATGTATGTATGTATGTATGTATGTATGTATGTGAGTGTGTGCGCGCGCACGTGTGTGTGTGTGTGTGTGTGTATGTATGTATGCAAGTATGTATGTGTGTATGTATGTATTTTCAGGTATGACTGAAAGGTTTGAAGAATATCCGAAACTAAAGGAATTAATTCGTTTGAAGGTATTAAATATTCATAGTAATCACCATAGTTACATGTGTTTATTGATGAATTAATTTAGGATGAACAGATTCGTAAAGGGGCAACACAACCAATGTACCAAAAATGTGACCTTTCTACGTTTGACCTCACTTCCATTGGTTCGAATTTTGATGTGATTCTCATTGATCCTCCATTAGAAGAATATCAGAGAAAAACCTCGGGTATTACTTACTTGTGGCAACCTTGGGACTTTGAAGAGGTTTATTAACCTACCTATCTATCTATCTATTTATCTATATATTTATGTATCTATCTATCTATTTATCAATCAATCAATCTATCTATCTATCTATCTATCTATCTATCTATCTATTTATCTATCTATCTATCTATCTATCTATTTATCTATCTATCTATCTATTTATCTATCTATCTATTTATCTATCTATCTACCTATCTATCTATCTACCTATCTATCTATCTACCTATCTATCTATCTACGTATAGCCTACTAGTTGTTTTCCAGCATTACATTAAATGAATAGTTCTGATATAATGAATATTTGTAGTAACATGGTGAAACAATTTTAATTGGTACAATCATTCAAGCAATTATAATTTTAACCTTGTTAAACATGATAAATAAACTCTACAACATACTACCAATCTACCTACCTTTCTATCTACATACCTATCTATCTATCTACATATATATCTATCTATTATTTACATATCTACATATCTATTTACTTACCTACATGTATTTATATATCTATCTATCTATCTATCTATATATTTACCTATCTATTTATCTATCTATCTATCTATCTATCTGTTTATCTATTATGTATCAATCTATCTATCTATCTATCTATCTATCTATCTATTTACCTATCTATCTATCTATCTATCTATCTATCTATTTATCTATCTATCTATCTATTTATCTATCTATCTATCTATCTATCTATCTATCTATCTATCTATCTATCTATCTATCTATCTGTTGAATATCACATATAAATCCATTAATTGACATTCCTTCAGATAATGAACTTGAAAATAGAAGATGTCGCTTCTTCACGATCTTTTGTCTTTCTCTGGTGTGGCTCTTATGAAGGGTTAGATCTTGGCAGAGAAGTAAGTCACAAAATAAAACAAGTGTATATAGAGAAAAAAACATCCCTATATTTGCTTTGTGATGACTATGTATTAAGCATTGCTGATGGCACTAGTGTCTCTACCTTTCTGTGTACTCCTGGGGCCTGAAGACGTAAGTGTAAGCCTAATTGCAGTCTAAATACACAGATGTCTGATGAACTGACTGAGGACGGTACTCCTTCAAGGTTCTAAATGATGACTTCCTCGTGTCTGAAACTCAACAACTTATCATACTTACTTGTTAAAGATTCTTGCATAATATCTATACTGTTTCTCTGCTATATACAACAGTTATTAGCAGTTTTACATCCTTTCTGAATCTTCCTGGCTGGTCTGTAGCTCAAACAGTGACACAAGAATATATATATATATATATATATATATACATTAAACTCAATCTCTGTCTCTCTCTCTCTCTCTCTGAGTGTCTCTCTATCTCTGTATCTCTGTCGCTCTATCTCTGTGCCTGTATCTTTGCCCTGTGAGTGTCTCTCTATCTCTCTAACTCTGTCTCCTGTCTATCTATCTCTGTGTCTGTGTCTGTATCTCTCTATCTTTGGGTCTCTCTGTCTCTTTCACATCTAGTGTCTTAAGAAATGGGGTTTCAGACGATGTGAAGATATATGTTGGGTTAAGACTAATGTTAGCGATCCTGGAAATACAACTCATTTGGAACCGAAAAGCACATTTCAAACAACTAAGGTGACTAATAGTTAAATTAATAATTATATTATATAGTAAATTAATATGATAATCATACAATCCGATTTAACAAAAATGTGTGCTACTAGAGTTTTCTCTAGTAAATATATAGGCCCTTTTTTGTCTTGTTGAGTGTGAACCATTTTTAGAATTTACTTTACCTTTTTTTGGAAAGTACACAAGCTGATTCTTCCCGAGAGGCAAGAAATTTGAAGTTGTGGTCATCAAGTAATTAAAAATCATGTCTTTTCCATAATGCCACAGTGCCAACCACTCCCTGTTGCTATGGTAATACCCTGTATGGTGATACAAAAACTGTATTGAGTTGTTTTTATTACAGGAACATTGTTTGATGGGTATTAAAGGCACAGTTCGAAGGAATCAAGATGGTCACTTTATACATGCTAACGTTGATTTGGATATTATTATTACTGAAGAGGTTGTATGTATGTAACTATGTATGTATGTATGTACATGTATAAATGAACGTATGTATGTATATGTATGTACATGTATGAATGAATGGAATGTATGTATGTATGTTTGTATGTATGTATGTATGTATGTATGTACATGTATGAATGAATGGAATGTATGTATGTATGTTTGTATGTATGTAACTTGTATGTATGTATGTATGATTGCATTTTTCTGTAACTTAGCAAGAAATGTGTTATAATTTTATATTTGATTTCTCTCTTCATTTGAAGCCTGAAATTGGTAATATTGAAAAACCAGAAGAAATATTTCATATTATTGAACATTTTTGTTTGGGGAGAAGAAGATTGCATCTTTTTGGCACCGATTCTACCATTAGACCTGGTATATATCAAAATACATTCATCTATTAATTAATAATCCATCCATGTATCCATCATAACCATCCATTATTCATTTATTTATTAATTTTTACAAGTGTTTTTACCAAATGTGGCGGCTTACGAGGAAGCTGAAATAGCACAAGTTGCTAATATTAACCAGCTCCCCAGGACCAACGGCTTTACATCCCCTTCAAAGGATGCAGTGACGAACACCTCCTCATTTTGAGGGTGGAACTGAGTATACTCATGTGCGAAAAAAGCCTGCACCTAGTGGGGCTTGAACCTGTAACCTTTCGATTGCAGGCCAGCACTTTAACCAATAGGCCACTAGTACACCCCCATTAATCTAACTATTAGTCTATACATTTATCAATGTATTCTTCCTTCGATCCATCCATTCATCCATCCATCCATCCTTCTGGTTTTCCATCTCTTCCATTTTGTCTTACAGGTTGGTTAACACTAGGACCAAACTTATCAAGCTCAAATTTTCACAGAGAAACTTACCTCTCATTTTTTGAAGGTGAAAATGGATTCCTCTTATCACAGGAAGATGAAATTGAGACTCTTCGTCCAAAAACTCCTCCCCCTAAATCCAGAGGTGGCGGACGAGGTGGAATCTCAGGAGGTATTGGACGTGGTACTGTCATGGGACGAGGTTATTCTATATAACTGAAATAAAACTTCAACAATAAATATCATGTCTTGCTCAGAAAAATTTGTTCTTGTAAAATTTTACAAGTGTAAATATAACATTACTCATTGACAAAAGTCTGTCCACTTCAAGACCTCACTTCTGCGCTATAAATTTATGTTCTCAGTCTCAAACTCATTTTACTCTCATTTTCGTACTTTCAAAACCTCTGAAAATTTATACACACTCCAACGTAACAGCAGTTCAAGTTAGCATAGGCATACTTTAGTAGTAGAACCAAAGAATGAACAACTTCATGTAATAGTTGATTATGAGCATGTGTTGTGATAACAAAAGTTTGCTCTGATGACATTTACATAGCCTACAGCATTGTTGACAACATTGTAGCTTATGCTGGAGGCAAGCGAATCCAATGGACCAATTCTTAATGAGTTGTCTTACTTTGAAGCTGTGTGTGAGAGGTCTATAGATAAGAACTGATATACAAACTAAATTAATGATGAAAATGGTTTCAGTTAGTGCGACAGGTTCTCAAAATTTATAATTAACTAAAATAATATTAGGCTTACTAAAAGGTTTTAGTTTTAGTATTAGCTATATTGCAGTAGACCTGTAATTTGGTTATAGTCCACTAAAAGCTAGGGTTAATGTTATAATTTATTGGAGATTCACTAGGTGCAGTTATAGTTAACTAAAATAACATAGCTGAACAATGATATCATTGTGAAAACTGAACTTTAATTAAATGTTATGCTATATAAACAGTAGTGGTAGTATAAATTATGTGGAGGAGTGGAGTTAAGTTTCAAAGAAGTTTGATTGACATGGAAAAAGGGAGCAGTATTATATATGCTGTTTCATTACTGATGATATGGAATTTCTCTGCTATTGATGGATTTTTAAATAGTTGTTCAGAAGGTAATAAATAATAATAATATTATTTATATAATTTATATAGATATAGGCCTATATACATATATATATATATATATATATATATATATATATGTATATATATATATATATAGATATATATATATGTAAATAGATAGATAGATATATATAGTTATAATTGCGAGAATGAAAGTATGCAATAGTCTTTTGGTTGTATATTATGCAGCATGAACACCAACAAGAAGGGTTTTGATTGCAGACCATCATGCATTATTATTAAATAAAAGCATATATACAATATTATGCAGTCCGGTATTTTTAATAATAGTTGAAAATACAGATCTAGCATCCAGTGCAATTCTTGATGACTGTGAGTATGACCAAGTCTTGATCAAATGGAACTTCGTTTCATCTTCATTTTTGAGGGTCACATGGGAGCTTCATTGTGATGATTATAACGAGGTAAGGATTTAATAATATCAGAGAGTGATCGCAAATTATGAGAATGCATTTATGTTTTCCAGACATTGCATGACTATTTTAGAATCTTCGACTATGCTGGTTCTGAACATTTCCCCACTAATATCCCAAATTCTACTAAAGAATGTACTCTTACTACTTGTTATGAAACTGTAGACTTAGAGTTAGTGGGAACAAAACAGTTTTTATTAAAATCAAGTTCATGTTATTTTGTAAGTGAAGGTAAGGAATTAGATGTGTGTGTGTATTAGTGTTGTTTTAGTATAATATTATAATAATAACAATTTTTTAAGTTGTAGTATAATTATGATAGCTTCATAGTTATACTGGTAGTTAATTACATGATAGCTTCATAGTATAGTTAATTATATGATAGCTTCATAGTTATACTGGTAGTTAATTACATGATAGCTTCATAGTTATACTGGTAGTTAATTATATGATAGCTTCATAGTTATACTGGTAGTTAATTATATGATAGCTTCATAGTTATACTGGTAGTTAATTATATGATAGCTTCATAGTTATACTGGTAGTTAATTATATGATAGCTTCATAGTTATACTAGTAGTTAATTATATGATAGCTTCATAGTTATATATACTGGTAGTTAATTATATGATAGCTTCATAGTTATACTGGTAGTTAATTATATGATAGCTTCATAGTTATACGTAAGTGCATGTACATTGAGACTATATGTATACATTGAGTTTATATGTATGTATGTATGTGTGTAATTTAAATCTTTTACAGACATACAACCAAATAAATCTACAGTTGCTATAGATCTACAAACTTCTCAAAGTGTTGATAGTAAGCATTCCAATCATCATGTCTCGATTACATCATCTGAACTATATGAATACTATAGTGCAGATGATTTATTACCTGTGGAATCACTAGCAGGTGTAGGTATGTATGTGTAAATAGTATGAAGTATAATTTACAATGTAACACTTGTAGTATATATATAAAATCATGTATATTCTACTGTACGTATATTCATGTATAGGAACACTTATTTAATTCCACAGTTAAACAAACTATGCAGTCCATCTCACCATATACTACAATGCTACTATCATCAGTAGTATACATATCTTCAGTTAATTTAAAATCCTCATCAGACATATCACATGTAGTAGAACAGTCCTCAGAGTACTCCTCTTCAATATCACAATTCATCTCAGAAAATACTACAGTGCAACAATCCTCAGTACATATATCTACACATGAATTAAAATCCTCACATTCGGTGTCACTTTATTCATCTGCAGTAGAACAAACTTCCTCTTTAGTATTTCAAACCTCCTCCACATCTGGTGAAAGTAGTAACATAGATGACAATCAAAACTCTACAGGTACATTATACGTTCATATTACATACTCTGTGTATACAATACAACACAATACAATACAATACAATACAATACAATACAATACACATACGTACATAAAACTAAAACCCCCTTTTAGTAAGGTATTTTGACTTTTACTAATCTAAATTGTAGCCAAATTACAAGTGTACTGTAATAACTATAACTAACTAAATGAAAATTGACCAATAATGGGCACTTTTAGTTGGTTAACTAAAACTAAAATCCTTCCTAATATTACATAAATACATAATACATATATACATATATACATACATAGTATTACATACATGCATACATACATACATATATGCATACATACATACATATATGCATACATAAATACATAATACATACATACATACATACATACATACATACATACATACATACATGCATACATACATACATACATACATACATACATACCTACATACATAACATAAATATAATGAAAAATCACTTTACAGATGCAGTAGTTATTATAGTTGTATTAGTACTTCCTATTTGTGTGACAGTCATTGCAGTAAGCATTATAGTATGTGTAATGTGGATTACAATGCATAAAAGGTATGCATCATAAATTATTATACACTCAAGCTCACCACATATGTATGTGTGTTTACTCTAAGCTTTGTGGTAATAATTACGTTACATCATTATTATCTTTTAGACAAAAGGAGTCACTGTTTCAACAGTCTCAGTTTGAAGAAGAATTTAAGCATGATAAGGTACATATCATACTAGTAATCCTGTTAGTCTATCGGTCTGCATTATTACTACACAGTGTTCTTACCAGGATTTAACCATTGATAGCGCATTTATAGATTTATGTTAAATGTAAAGGCCATTCACATTCACCTTGTCCTCAGAAAAATATTCATAACTTTAATTTGGAATGACTAAAATCTTTTTACCTGTACCATTTTCATATATAATGTTATTTTTTTGTGTATAGTCAAACTTCAATCCATTACTTCATTATTGAGATACAGTATAATTATGTATTAATCTTATGACATTAAACTATACACTATATTACATATAAAGACAAAAATTTTGAGGTCATCGTGAATGTGAACAGACTATAGTAGGTGTAGCAAATTTACTTGAAGCATGCAAAAGATGTATAGTAGATAGAAATAGCTCAAATAGTAAATTAAACGTGTTTGAATTTAATAGTGTAGAGAGAGACTATAAACCTGTTGAGTCAGGCAGAGAGAGGATGGGTGTATACAGGTCAAATTCCAAACCTTAATGGTGCATGGTGTGAACTGTGTATTTAATGAGAATTTAATTGTAGTACTGGCCACACATTATAATTGTGTCATAGAGTTTGTTTATCATGTTTAATAATTTCAACGAGGTTTAGTTTAGCATCGATGTGATAGTTGCTTTATTATTATTAAAGAAATAACTGTATTTTTCCAATTCACAGAAACAGATCTACACTCTGATATCAACACCCTCACGGTCACCATCTCTTGTTACTATTTATGCTCCTTTATCTCTAGTGGGTGAAGGTCCATTATCAATCGATTTACTGGATGTTTCAAAGAACAAGATTGGAAGTCATTGTAATCTAGAAAATTTGTCAATCAATGCTAGTTTGTACACTAACTTTGTGCAAGTTACAGATAAAATTGTACATCAGAGTCACTATGACAACGGTTCTAATTGCAGTAGCATTATGAATGGAACTAAAGGAAGTCTTGATGAAACTCAATATGATGACACATCTCAATCCAGCAATCAAACAGCTTATATATCATCTGAATATTATGAATCATTACAAAATGAAACATTATCAAAAGACGAAGTCAGTCCTTATGATGTTCCATATATTCATACATAGATTTATGACAATGTTTATTCAAATTCTGTTTCTATAATAATATAAAACATTATAACATAGATAATAAAGTAAACTGACTCGAATTGCGGCGCCGCATGCATGCACCGCACATATTAGGGTGTGGTTACGCGCTCGCAAAGCTAATGCGCATGCTCCTTACTATATAGAAGCAGTCACGTTTGAAGATGTCCAAGAGAGGTAAGGATCTTTATCTACATACATCATGTTGTTATAAATGATTTGTAGTTGTATGAGTGAACAGTGAAAGGAAGATGAATGTCTTTATTAAGATAATGTATAAAATTGTGATGAATAGGGAGAGGATTGAGTAAATAATTGTGTTTGAATTGAAGTTCTATAATTATATTATTCTTTATACAACTAAAGGAAAGAAGGGTAGCTCTGGTTCAAAGTTTCGTATCTCTCTGGGTCTCCCAGTGGGTGCAGTAATCAACTGTGCTGATAACACAGGTGCGAAGAACCTCTACATCATAGCTGTAAAGGGTATCAAAGGTAGACTGAACAGATTACCAGCAGCTGGTGCAGGAGATTTGGTATTAGCTACAGTCAAGAAAGGCAAACCAGAATTAAGAAAGAAAGGTTAGTAACGAAGTGCAACTGAATGGAATATTTTTAAAATTTCTTTTCAATTTTGACAAAATCATATTTATTTCTCATATACAGTAATGCCAGCTGTTATTGTAAGACAAAGAAAACCGTATCGGAGAAAAGATGGGATAGTATTGTATTTTGAAGGTAAGAGTTAATGGTAACATTGAACTACACAAACCACATTCATAGTTTCTCATCAACCGTTTACTGTAATACACAGTAAATCCTCTTCAGTTGGGCCTATATCATATATTATGCACCTTAGCGTAAATTGTGTTTGTTACAGGGGATTACTTAATAGCTGACCTGATCTACCCTATATAAAAAAAAACAAGGCAAAAATAAATAATTTCTCAGTTAACATGTGTGGCATGAATTATAGATAATTATGTTTATAATTATAATGCCTCTAGAGGACCAGTCCATGACAGCATTAAAACTTACCCGTTTTTCAAGATGTTGCTCGAGATAGTAGGGTTGCAGTCGGGCACTGATGAGAAACTATAAAGTAGTAGTTCCTTATTCCTTAATGTGATCATATCATTATTTGTGTTATAGATAATGCTGGAGTGATAGTAAACAATAAAGGCGAGATGAAAGGTACGTTTGAGATGATGCCAATGTGTATTGATATTATAAATGGTTTGTAGGTTCTACAGTCACTGGACCAGTAGCAAAAGAATGTGCTGATCTTTGGCCAAGAATAGCTTCTAACTCCAGTAGTATAGCATGAACTAAAAATATGATGTCTTCATCATTTTACATGTTTGTGTTCAAAAGTATATATAATTGAAACAAGAGAAATTGAGGACGTTATCAAGTTTTTGAGTGTATGAATTGCCAGCTGAATATCATTGGTACAGACATTTTGGCCAAGATAAGCATCTAAATAATGAACCAATATAACGTGTATGCGGTTTGTTTTGAGTTCTGGAGTGGAGGAGTGTACTGATGACTAGTGGGGGTGATGCCATTAATTTTCATTTTCACATGATACCAAGTAGTTTGGGAATTAGCACTGATACTTAATAATTACACAAATTAAGTTAAAAATGTGGAAGTGTAGTGAAAATGTATCTGTTAAAAGGGGTATACACTATACAGTTAACTAGAGTTACTTGGACATTACTAGTTACTAGATACCAGAAATTCCAGACATGGTATTGAAGTATTGAATCATCCATCACATCCAAAATTCATTGTCAATTGGAGTTGTAATTAATGGTGTATATGTTAATAATCATTATACATGTTTATATTTTATTATGACGATAAATTTGGAGTCTTAAACAAAGTTCACCCCATGTTCTTTCTGTTTCCCCATCCTCTTCTGTTATCTGGAGAGAGAGAGAGAAAGACAATCATATTTTTTACATTGTGGAGTTTTAAACTTCACCATCTTTAAAATCATCGAATTCTCTGTCTCTTCTAAGCGTCTCTTCACTCTCTTCTTCTTCATCACTTTTGTCAATTTCTTTTGTATCACCACTACTTGGCCTGTGGATTTACCAAAAAGTAATTAGTTCTCATGGTAGCATGTATGTGTGTGTGTGTACTTTTGTGGTATTTGTACTTGATGTACCAATTAATTAATTAATATAATAATGGTGATTCTGTGAGCATTCCTCGGGCATAGCATAGGCCAAAGGTCTTTATAGTTGCAATACATAATTATGCTTGTTTGTGTATTGTATTAAATACTATTGGTGGCTACATCTCATGAAACCTGGCAGGACTGGTTCATACACTATGTAAAAAATACATGCAGGGTTGTAAGTACTATTCTCTATTAACTAACTGTTCTTGTGATTGCTGTTGATATCTTTGATCATAAAATTCCTCAACACTCATTAACGGAAGACTAGGATAACCTGCTCCAAAAACCTGTCCCTATACACAATATGATAGAAAACTCTCAAACATTTTAATGTTGGAACCAAGTTACTGAATCAAGCCTCGTGTACCAATGGTATGTCATATGTACCTTCAGCATGTCTTTTGTAATTACAAATGGTTTGATTGGTGGTCTGGATGTACCACTTGTGACTGCACCACCTGATAAATCTTGCTTAACCTGTTTCATTCCCTCCAACAACTCTATCTCTTGACCTATTGAATTGAGTTGGTCATGTGACTTGTATATCCATAGTTTTAGAAGTGTCATAGTATGTTCTCTAATTGTTTCATCATCACAATGATAACTTGAATCACTAGATTGTATTAACTGTGTTAAATGCTGGATAGATGGACAGAATGAATGGATGGATGGATGGCTAGATGATTGGATGGCTGATAGATGGACAGAATGAATGGATGGATGGATGGATGGATGGATGGATGGATGGATAGATGGATGATTGGATGGCTGATAGATGGATGGCTAGATGAACAGAATGATGGATGGATGGATAGATGGATGATTGGATGGCTGATAGATGGACAGAATGAATGGATGGATGGATGGATGAATGAATGAATGGCTAGATGGATGGATGATTGGGTGGATAGATTATTGGATGAAAGGCGTGGGTGGTTTGACACATCATACTTGGAGCTTCTTTTCAGTTTCTTTTTGAGCTTTTAAAAGATCAATTTTTCTCTGTCGTTCAGCTGATAGTTGTTGCATAGTTTTCAGTTGATTCTTCTTTTGTGATGAATGAACAATACTACCATCTAATGAAGCCTCAACAAGAGTTGGAGGATTCTGTGTGAGTGTGTGTATATATATACATGTGAACAACAAATCAAAAACATGGAATTTTGCATCAAATTCCAGTCATGGTCAATTTATCCACCACATGTTGACCTTGTTCATGTAATTTGTACTATCTGTCGTTCCAGTAAGACAATCTAATAAGTTATAATGTTAGTAATAAGAATTTTAGTATTAGTAATTTAGGTGTGCAGCTATGGAAGAGACTTGTAGTGTGGTCAGCTATGGAGGAGACTTGTAGTGTGGTCAGCTATGGAGGAGACTTATAGTGTGGTCAGCTATGGAAGAGACTTATAGTGTGGTCAGCTATGGATGAGACTAATACTCAATATACACTTGTTAATAGTGTAGGCAGCTATGGATGAGACTAATACTCAATATACACTTGTTAATAGTGTAGGCAATTGTGATATTGAATAGACTGGAGCATATGTTAATGTAGTACAAAGCTATACATAATTACATACCTCCTTTGTGACTCCATAATCTTTACAACGTTGAAGATAGTCAATGAAATATATCTGATATAACAATTAGAGATATCTGATGATAATACAACAAACAGCGAATTACAGAACAACAACAAAATATTGTAATCAAGTTTGTTAGTTTACGAAAACCAATTTCAGAGAAGAATTATGTAAAAGAAACATTCATTTGTTGTATTCATTACATCACAACTGATGAATCAAATTGTCTGAAATGCACCAGGTCAAGTACCTGGTGCAACAAGACATAGGTCCAATCAACAGTTAATGATAAAGTACTACACAGGTAACAATAAAGTACTCAACGTCGTCGTCAATAAATTGAGCTCTGGTTTGGATAATAAATCATGTAAACTTTGCAAAGGTGTTGCCATAATTATAGGACTCATATTTATAAATAACACTCTTTAAGATGCTAATAGTTTTAGAATATGCATGCAGTAGTCTCGCCTAGCCAGACCCAACCCTCTGCTACACGACTATCATTGGAATATAATGCCTGTGGTATGCATAAATGACTTATAGCCAGGGCACTGTTGCAAATGTGGGTCTACTGCTTTAGCTATAGCATATGCCACTATGTCAGGAAACTGGGAAGTTATGAATCAGTCACTAACTTACAATATAACAACAGCATTACTAATATAGATCATTGACATACCTGTGTTCTGTGTAAAGTATCTAATCGCTCTCCTTCCATTAATTGTATCACCAAATCTCCAAGCAAGGCTGGTAGTAACATGTACCTATGATTATTAACTATTAAAATTAATTAACTTGAACTTGTTCTTACTTCATATCAGCTGTGGATACTTCTTCAATCTCCTCGTTAGTACTAAATAGTCCCAGTTTATTTACAAGTCTTGTTGCTTCTTCTAGTTGTTGTATTGCTGTAAGTAATTTCAGCTGCAAACAAATTGATAATACTACATAGCATCTATTACAGACACAGTATATTAAAGTGCTTCTAATCCTAGAGTCTAGGATTTTCGTTCCTAGTCCGGTGAGCCACACCCTTTGCTAAGGGCATGGCTCATTAGACTATTTCGTCTCATGGTTTGGATCATTAATCCACCCACCGAGCAAAGCCACCCCTCCCCCGATATGGGTTCATTTTTGACCTCAAGACGAGATATTCAAACCAGCACACTAATGAAGAACTGGTACATGCTCTGTAGACGCTATCAAATAACAGTTCATAATCTTTAAACGTATGAACCATCCTATTTTCCAAATCTACATGCACAATACAATAGTAGTTGCTACCAGCCTGACTGACATTATTAAACTGATTATATATACAAGCTATTCACTTGAAAGTTCTCACTGCTTCCTGTCAACTCTCCTTTCTCTACCATCTTTTGCACATCCCAACCAGCTTGTAACAGTTCATGTAAACTCAAGCCACTAACTGAAGTATCTTCATGCCTGGAAGCCATTTGTAATCATAAGTTAGGATATCTTAGTATACTGAATCAACAGGAAGTGAGATCTAAACCCACAATAATATCACTATAATATCCACTCAATATAATTATATATTATTATTAATTAATATTAATAATTATTGTAATTATTATTGTAATACTTTACATACTACAGTGTTCAGAGTGTTTTTCTGTCAATATTAATATTAATTTTTCTTCCACTACTACTCCATTTCTCTTCTCATCTGGTAATAACCGTATTAATTCAACTTTATCTTTACTCACTAAATGCAACTCTTCTTTCCGTTTCTCAAGTAGATTTGCAACAACCACCTATGTAAACAAAATATCATTGAGGTATTGATGTGTCCACTGCAGTAGGAATCACATCTACTGACTCCATTATCCAGTGTATTAGTACTAGTACATTACTAGTCTGGTGGTGCAAACCCTTCATATAGTCTCCCCAGCCGAGACATACATTTGTAGGCAAAGGAGTGGCACCACTAGACTAGTAGATTATTACTGTCAGAGTTGTAAATAAGTTATCTGGTGAGCAATTCAGTCACTGTATAGTTGGCATGCATTGCGACTATAAAAACTGTGTTCATAAGACAAATTGTGAGTTATTTTCCCACCTGATATATCTACACTTTCATTGATATTTTGTAAGTCCAGATATAATATTCATTGGTGATAGTGTACGTATATCTTACTTGATGATTATATCTCTCTAATGAAGATTTGGCATGAAGCACAAGAACACTCTCATCAGTTTCAAGCTATAATAATAATAACACTAAACATACTCACAATAATTAGAAACTGAGCTCATTATAAATTCATAGTTTTAAATTCACCAGTCTGTGGGCTCAATCACTATGGTAATCACACTGTATATATATATTATATATATATATATATATATATTATTATATTATATATATAATATTTATATATATATATATATATATATATCTGAGAAAGTCAATGCATGTGTTTATTTGCTTGTTTCCATAGCAATTTTCATGAATATCTAATGAGCACAGTTTCAACTGATTATTTTATAATGCATCAGTTCATTAAACCTTGAATGATACTGTGAATGCTTTAGGTGCCCATTCATGAGTGAGTGGATATATCATTTTAGGTACTTGATCCAGTTTCAAAACTAATGATGACGAAGATTTTATCTTGTGTTCTGACTAGAGAAGGAATGAGATGTAATCATACTAATGCATATTATATACATACAGTGTATCAGGATTTCAGGGGAGGGGGACTCTTATCTCCAGCTTGATCCCCCTGCCTAGATTTTGAAGTTGAAATTGATTAGAGCAACAAAATCAATCTTAGAATATTAAATTGAAAGTTTTCTGCCCCTAGAATCCCCTAGTTATTGTGTGATTATGCCCCTTCTAAATTTATTAACATCTCTTTTGTTAACAGGAAAAAAAACCAGGAAATATCTGGCACGAAAATGTGTGTATGAATACTACTTGACTGACCATGTCTTTTGGATGAATATAGAAATCAGAAACTGCAGCTGCTAAATAAATGAATGCATGTTTATCTAATGTCTTCAATAACTGAGAGAGTAGACGTAAGTAATGAAGATAATCAAATACACTAACAAAGGAAATTGAGAGAAGACGATTACTGGATTTCACCTGAAAAATAATACAATAGTAAGTTATAAATAGTATCATTGATGATTATCTATAAATAGTATCATTATAAATTATAATAATAGTAAGTTATAAATAGTATCACTGATGATTATCTATAAATAGTATCATTATAATAATAATAATCTATAAGTAGTATCATTATAAGTTATAGTTATAGTAATAGTAAGTTATTAATAGTATCACTAATGATTATCTATAAATAGTATCATTATAATAATAATAATCTATAAATAATATCATTATAAGTTATAATAATAGTAAGTTATAAATAGTATCACTGATGATTATCTATAAATAGTATCATTATAATAATAATAAACTATAAATAGTATCATTATAAATTATAATAATAGTAAGTTATAAATAGTATCATTGATGATTATCTATAAATAGTATCATTATAAATTATAATAATTGTAAGTTATAAATAGTATCACTGATGATTATCTATAAATAGTATCATTATAAATTATAATAATTGTAAGTTATAAATAGTATCATTATAAGTTGTAAGTTATAAATAGTATCATTGATGATTATCTATAAATAGTATCATTATAAATTATAATAATTGTAAGTTATAAATAGTATCATTGATGATTATCTATAAATAGTATCATTATAAGTTATAATAATAGTATGTTATCTATAAATAGTATCATTATAAACTATAATAATAGTATGTTATAAATAGTATCTATAAATAGTATCATTAATAGCATAATGTAATCTGTAGTAATCTATAAAATGTAATTATTACTGATATAGTATCATTATAATCTATAAATAGTATCGTTATAATCTATAAATAGTATCGTTATAATCTATAAATAGTATCGTTATAATCTATAAATAGTATCATTATAATCTATAAATAGTATCGTTATAATCTATAAATAGTATCGTTATAATCTATAAATAGTATCGTTATAATCTATAAATAGTATCGTTATAATCTATAAATAGTATCATTATAATCTATAAATAGTATCGTTATAATCTATAAATAGTATCATTATAATCTATAAATAGTATCGTTATAATCTATAAATAGTATCGTTATAATCTATAAATAGTACCATATATTATGTTGCAAAGGATAAAAAATATCAAGTTACTGCATTTTACCTCCTTATATTTGGTCAAAGATGTAACTACAGTATCTTTCAGATTAGAGGGTGGATTCAAACAAATATGACCATCCGAGTCACAATTCAACCAATCGAATAATGTCTCTTTGTTTGATAAGAGAAGTCGAGTGTATGGAAAGAATGAAGAATCTCGATAAAGAAAAATAACAGCATAACCTCTCGACAGAAACTGTCTAAAGGATTGATTTACAAGAATTATATCAACATTTAAAAATTTCTGTAGTAGTCTCACTTGGCACGCCACCTGTCTTTGGGAGGGCCTGAAACAACAGGCCCTCCCAAAGACAGGCTGGCTATTGAGACTGTGTCTGTAGCTGGTTCCTTCTTTGTGTAACCTATTCACTGCATTATATCATACAATCTAGGCAGTTTAACTGCAATGGCAGGGTGCAGTTTCTATTTATAGTATTGAACAGTTCTGTTTATAATAGTGAACAGTTCTATTTATAATAGTGAACAGTTCTATTTATAGGAGTGAACATTTCTATTTATAGTAGTGAACAGTTCTATTTATAGTAGTGAACATTTCTATTTATAGTAGTGAACAGTTCTATTTATAGTAGTGAACATTTCTATTTATAGTAGTGAACAGTTCTATTTATACTAGTGAACATTTCTATTTATAGTAGTGAACAGTTCTATTTATAGTAGTGAACATTTCTATTTATAGTAGTGAACAGTTCTATATATAGTAATGAACATTTCTATTTATAGTAATGAACAGTTCTATTTATAGTAGTGAACAGTTCTATTTATAGTAGTGAACAGTTCTATTTATAGTAGTGAACATTTCTATTTATAGTAGTGAACAGTTCTATTTACACTAGTGAACATTTCTATTTATACTAGTGAACATTTCTATTTATAGTAGTGAACAGTTCTATTTATAGTAGCAAAGTGTAACATGACGGTTGAAGAAACTACCCTATTTTGAGTGTGTACATCAAATATAGTCACCTCCTATCATTCTATTCACATGTTTGTCTATCAATCATTCTATAATGATTTTGTTTTACTTACTCTGCTGATGTAGATCCTCTTGTACCTGTACTGAAGTTATCCAAATGTCTGACTGTTTGTTGCTCTAGAGGTACTAGTGTCCCTCCAGACTATATAAATGAATGCATATTATGTATGTACATATAACTACATGTATAACTACCAATGTGGTCATATTACTAGTAAGACCATTTTCAATATAATTAATATATGCCTACATCTCTACTAATCAACAACGAGGCAGTGATTCCATGACACCATTAGTAATTCTATATTGTGTTACATCAAAAATAGAGTTTCTATGAAATTCTGTAACGAAGAATAAATCTATTAAACGAGCAAGTGCTAGAATAATTAATATTTACGTTATTATAAGTCTATGACTTTCACAACCCCTTTAGTAGGGTATGTTAATGAGTACAATTAACATCGCATAGCATGTGAGGAACTAGGAAATGGGAAATCACCTCATCTTTTAATGAGTAATAAAGTAATTTTTGACTAATGAAAGATAAAGTGCGACTAGTCACAGTAATGCAACTGGATGTTTCTTTTGGAATCACAGCAACAATGTTCGTTTATATGATCTTTTATCGGAAGATTTAGAGTCATTCATTTGTGGTAGGTGTTAAACCAACCTATTTGATATATTTGTTAAGTGTGATTGGTATAATTGTGGATGAATAAAGACATTAACCAGTTCCTTTAGATAAATATATTCATTGTTAAAATCCAGTCCCCATTACGTGGACTGACACGGCCAAATAAAAACAAAGGTTTTTATGACAATGAAATATTGTGAAGTTGTGAAAATCCCTCCCTCCTTTTACTTGTGTCTTTCTCTAGTAGTCCTATAACTAGACTCCTCAAATCTTCATCTTGAATTTTATCAATTTGAAAAGGAAATCCATGCATAATAGAATAGCTAAGCTCTTGTGGATTTTTGCCGACAAAAGGTACAAAACCTGTTAATAATTCATTAATGATACAACCAAATGACCACAAGTCTGATGATATAGTAAAATCCGCCATATTCAGAGCTTCTGGAGACAAGTAAAATGGACATGGAAGAGTCACTAAACAGATTTTTCTGGCTATTAAAACCAGTTCTGAGACGTCACACTGCTTTGATCCTCCCTCTGTGAGCTGATCATAACAGAGCTGTAAAGATTTATTCACTGTGTCTTTGTCCCATCTTTTTTTGTTGGGAAGTTGAGCAAGACTAAAATCACTAACTTTCAGTGTTCCATAGCTATCTAAAAGCAGTTTTGAAGGGGTTAAATCACAATGTACTATGCCTTGTGAATGAACATACTTCAATCCTGATGCTATATCGGCTATGAAGGTACATGCCTTGTCTACTGGCATTGGGCCATCTACGTCCATTATATCACCCAGCGTACCTCCACTGGCCAATTCTGTTACAATCCAGACATGTTGTGGAGATTTATACCATTCGAAAAATTCCAGAACATTATCATGTTTGAGCATGTGAAGTGTACGAACATTTATTGCTACATAATCTTCCAGAGAAATTTCATAACGATGAATACCAACAAACGATATGGTGTTCTTTTGTCTGCCTTTGAACATTGTCATAGCAACCGTAGAGAGAATTTCTCCATAAAGAAGATAATTCTCCATACTTTTGGGCGATACACTTTTTAAATTACCCGCGCAAAACATCCGCGCATGCTCATCGTAATCCTACTAGTAATAATGATGATAATAATAATATTTTGCTTACTGTAATCAAAGCCACTTTCTTTCCATCAGCTTTGTGATATTCAATAAATGATTCTACTCTTTCTCTTATCTCTTGTAAGTCTTTAGGAGGTTCTGTAGAACCGAAGAAGTCAAGCGGGTCCATCATTTTGTTGGTTGGGTGTGGTTTGCATCACGTGACAAGTTTCTGTGTGTTTTGAGGCAGGACAGATTTTGTCAAACATGAAGATTTTTCAAACATTGAGAAATCATCCTGGAGTAAGATAATGTATATGGTTCATTTAAATCTTTTATTATCTCTGTTTATCTATAGATTATTCCTGTATTTGTCATTACGGTTGCTGGAGCTGGTTTTGCAAGTTTAGCCATCTTGAGATCGGCAAATGTGTATACAGATGTCTCGTATGTTAAAAAACGCACTATATATAATTTAATTTGCAATCATTACTTTTATTCTTTATTTAGATTTAGACGAAAATCGAATCCACATCCATGGCTGAGTGTTAAACCAGAAGAGAACTTCAAAGTACATAAACTGTTCAAACATCCATTTCCTTCTGTGTATACTTGTGGTATGCTTAGTTGAAATGTCCCGCCGGGCTTTATTGTAATGCATTTAGTATGGACAATGCTAATAATACTACAAGCACATCAGAAGGATATTAGTATAATCCATGAGTGTGGTTTCTAAATTTAGTTACAACTCATGCTGCAACAGGTATGTATGGTACTAGGTTTCATAGTATTGTAGTACCATATATGCTCTAATTATTCATCTGCATGCCTGAAGCACGAGATACACAAAGGGTTAAATTTCTGAGTGGTTCTTGGTCTTTCAAAAGTTCTGAGTCCTTTATAAGAATCCTAAAAACAACCCTTGTGTCCTTTGTAACATCTCGAATCTGTAGCAGATAAAAACCTATCATCTGACCTAAACAAAATGATGGTTATACATCTATTCTTGTTTTGTGTAGTTCATAAAGGCAATTGACTATGGTAAAGTGGAACAAGATAAGAGACCCAATTATGAGAAGTAGACTGATTTCAGAGGACATAAAAAAACTTGTAGTTGTATAGAAAATTGACTTGTATACTAGAATATACAACTTTATGATAAATTAATCTTCATTAAATTTCACATAATGAATAAGACACATTTCTAACACACAAGAGATCTAATGCTTGAATATTTAAAAATGGTTGCGGAGGTCAAATATAGCTTAGCATTTTAGATTTTAGAAAGTAGTGCAGGTTTTTCGAGTGGAGGAGGAAACTTGTCATGATCTGTGATGAGGAATTTAGTTATCTTTTCAATTATGTATAACATGATTACTTCCTACCTGTGATAATAAGTGGAGAACGATAGAAACTCTGTCCTCCATCTACTCTGATTGTAGTTCCAGTGATGTAGCTAGCAGCAGGTGATAACAGAAAACACACAGCTCCACTAACCTAATGATATTTTAATATTTATATGCAGTAATGTACCTATAAAGGATTTTATCAATATTCCAATAAACCACTTAATGTATGTACAGATATTGATCCGATATTGTATCTACTGGTTTCTGATTTTCTTTCAATGTAAATGAGCAAGTTCTCAATAATTACTCACAAAGCGATTAATGATATAATCACCAAGAAATGACATTAATAGTAGAAACATTATAAAAACAGTTATTGATTGGTGAAAGCAAACATAGAACAATGGATATTACACTACCCAATCATTCAAAACCTTTCAATATTGGTAGTACCCTTATTACAACATTAGTTACATCTTTCAGACATAACTGATACCAATACTAGAAATAATGGCCAATAATGACAGATACTCAATTACCTATCTGATTATTGACGCATCCCTATTTTTATGCAATCCAGTTAACTCTTACAGTGCATTTAATAACGATAATAAAATACTATACAGGTATAGAATGTACAGACCTCTTCAGGAATACCTAATCTTCTTGCTGGTATGATGTGCATATTCTGTTTAAAAGTACTGGGGTCAGCTGTTCCATAATTACCAGCGGCAGTGTCTGAAAAGATAATTCCCTGATTAAAAAGATGGTAATAATTGTAATAATAATAATACACGTAGAGATACACATGTCTACGTGTCTTACAGGTGCTATGCAGTTGATTCTGATACCAGAATCTGCCCATTCTAATGCCATACTATACATAAGATTCTGAACACCTGCTCGAGCTGCTCCTGTATGACTATAATGTATTAAGAGACTTTCAAAGACAATCGTCCATCATCAGGTTTTCAACTCACGCCTGTCCTGGAAATCCTTTCCACATATCTGCTATGATATTAACTATTGATCCACCATGATTTGCCATCCAGCCATGATAAGCTGAAATAAAACAAAAACGTTTTACTCAAATTAAACTTTAATCATTTTTGCATGTCGGTGTGGTTAATGGAAGAGACATATAGTTACCATGCTTGCAACAGTAAAATGTTCCTGTCAAGTTAGTTTCTATAACAGCATGCCAGCCTTTGGCTCGAATATCAGCAACAGAACTCATAAACTGTCCTCCACCATTGTTAACTAGATAGTCCAATCGACCATGAGCCTTAACTGTATGTTCCATTAATCCCTTTACCTGTTCATAAACAGTATTGCATGCACATGTGAGTAAACATGTACATGTACAATGTGAAGTACATAATATAATCAATACACCTCTTCTTCTTTTCTGATGTTGCATTGATAAGAATAAACTCTTGTAGTGGAGCTAGGAGCTTTGTTTGATATCTCCTCATTGATCTCCTGCGCTGCAATTTCAAGTCGTTCAGGTTTCCGTGATGCTATCACCACTTTGCAACCAAGAGAAGCAAGCTCAGTTGTAATTGCTCTTCCTATACCTGTACCTCCTCCTGTTACTATAGCTACCTTACCTTTAAATAAGTCTTTATGAAAGACACTCCTGACGTCTGATGGAGTAACCATTTTTATAACTATAAAGTGGAGTGACAACCACACCTTCAGATGGCCTATGTAAACAGTCTTAGGGTTGACAAGAAGCAGTATTCATATTTAATAATAATTAAGATAAATAGCAATGAGTTTGAATGAAATAAGTAATAAGTGATGAACTGTCAACAAGCTGAAGTAAAAATTTACAACTTGACAAACAAAATATGTGTGGATTAACATACGAAAATGCAGTACTATATTATGCCTATGTATTTATGTACATACTACAGTATGTTTAATGTAACCAGTAATGCGAAACAATTGAATGATTATAGGACATTTTTCGTGATTACTACTACATAAGCATGTAGATAACACTAGTTATATTCCAGTGTATGTAAAACAACTTGATAATGGTTAAGAAATATAATATTTTCGTTGATTTTAAAATGATCAAAACGACTATATACAACTATTTAAAATCATTAGATTTTAGAAAGTAGTGCAGGTTCTTCAAGTGGAGGAGGAAACTTGTCATGATCTGTGATAAGGAATTTAGTTCAATTATTTATAACATGATTACTTCCTACCTGTGATAATAAGTGGAGAACGATAGAAACTCTGTCCTCCATCTACTCTAATTGTAGTTCCAGTGATGTAGCTAGCAGCAGGTGATAACAGAAAACACACAGCTCCACTAACCTAATGATATTTTAATATTAATTACATTTGTTGCTCTTAGTGTAGCAATGGATTTTAAATGATTAAGATTAACATGATAAATGAAACGATACAGAATACAGAATACTATGCAACTACAAGACATACACACCTCTTCAGGGATACCTAATCTTCTTGCTGGTATGATGTGCAGGTTCTGTTTGAAGGCACTGGAATCAGATGTTCCGTAATTAGCAGCTGCAGTTTCTGAATAGATAATACCCTGAATAAAAAGAAAATAGAATACTGCATGCAGATATATAAATATACAGAGTTAGGGCATATAATTACTGTGTCTTACAGGTGCTACGGAGTTGATTCTGATACCAGAATCTGCCCATTCTAATGCCATACTATACATAAGATTCTCAACACCAGCTCGAGCAGCTCCTGTATGACTATAAAATAGACTTTCAAAGATAACAGATTCATTATCATCAGGTTTTCAACTTACGCAAGTCCTGGAAATCCTTTCCACATATCTGCTATGATATTAACTATTGATCCACCATGATTTGCCATCCAGCTATGATAGGCTGAAATAAAACATAAAATTCATAGTCAAATTAAAGTTTAATCATTTTTGCATGTCTGTGTAGTTAATGGAAGAGACATATAGTTACCATGCTTGCAACAGTAAAATGTTCCCGTCAAGTTAGTTTCTATAACAGCATGCCAGCCTTTGGCTTGAATATCAGCAACAGGACTGATAAACTGTCCTCCGCCATTGTTAACAAGATAGTCCAATTGACCATGAGCCTTAACTGTATGTGCCATTAATCCCTTTACCTGTTCATAAACAGTATTGCATGCACATGTGAGTAAACATGTACATGTACAATGTGAAGTACATAATATAATCAATACACCTCTTCTTCTTTTCTGATGTTGCATTGATAAGAATAAACTCTTATAGTGGAGCTAGGATCTTTGCTTGATATCTCCTCATTGATCTCCTGCGCTGCAATTTCAAGTCGTTCAGGTTTCCGTGATGCTATCACCACTTTGCAACCAAGAGAAGCAAGCTCAGTTGTAATTGCTTTTCCTATACCTGTACCTCCTCCTGTTACTATAGCTACCTTACCTTTAAATAAGTCTTTATGAAAGACACTCCTGACTTTTAATAGAGTAGACATTTTAATGAGGGACCACCACACCTCCAGGTAGCTAATTCATTTTTAAAAGGTCAACTAGTAAAAACAAACATTTCCAAATAAACATCGTGTGCTGCAGCTGTATATACATAGATGCAGTCACTTTGCAGTATTGCATTACATGTATGCATGTACATATAATACACAGGACATTTACACAACTGAATGATAGATAATCTGACATTTTTCTTAAAAAAATAACATGATGACCTATAGACAAACATACACACAACACTTATATTTGTATGTACAAGTCAGTCATATTCCAGTGTATGTAAAAATATTCAAATAACTATAAATTAGGATAATGTGAATTATATCACTAATTTTAAAACGAGTGATTTTAATCAGAACTGTCTAATATATTATAACTATTTAAAATCATTTGATTTTAGAAAGTAGTGCAGGTTCTTCGAGTGGAGGAGGAAATCTATCATGATCTGTAATAAATAAAGTGAAGTTTTCTTTTCTGTTTACAAATTATAAATTAGTCACGTACCTGAGACGGTGAACAGTGAACGATAGAAACTCTGTCCTCCATCTACTCTGATTGTAGTTCCAGTGATGTAGCTAGCAGCAGGTGATAACAGAAAACACACAGCTCCACTTATCTATAAGATTATTGAATATGAATACATTCCATGTATCTTCAGTAGAGCACTGTTAGTGACAGCAACCAAAAAGCACATATCTGCTACAGTTTCATTGAAGCAGTTTGGTAAATGTGTATACAGTTATATGTACATACGTTATGATACTTACCACAGGAGAAATAGGATAATTACATTATACAGACCTCTTCAGGGATTCCAAATCTTTTTGCTGGTATTGTATGCATGCTTTGTTTGAAAAGATTAGCATCACCATAATTATCAGCTGCAGTATCAGAATAAATCATACCCTAGAGAGAAGATTTCATTGAGTGTTCATTACAAATAACCATTATTATCAGATATTAGAATAATTACAACTTGTTTTAATGAAAGAGTTGTAAAACTGCACGGACTATCCTTACAGGTGCTATGCAGTTAATTCTGATACCAGAATCAGCCCATTCTAATGCCATACTATACATAAGATTCTGAACACCTGCTCGAGCTGCTCCTGTATGACTGTGTTAATAGATACGTTTAAAGATAACAGATTCATTATCATCAACAAATGTACGTACGCAAGTCCTGGAATTCCTTTCCATGTATCTGCTATGATATTAACTATAGCTCCACCATGATTTGCCATCCAGCTATGATAAGCTGAAATATAAAAGTAATTTCAAAGTGTGATTCACACTATCTTTTGTGGTAAATGAAAGACATATAGTTACCATGCTTGCAACAGTAAAATGTTCCTGTCAAGTTAGTTTCTATGACAGCATGCCAGCCTTTGGCTCGAATGTCAGCAACAGAACTCATAAACTGTCCTCCGCCATTGTTAACAAGATAGTCCAATTGACCATGAGCCTTAACTGTATGTTCCATTAATCCCTTTACCTATTCATGAAACAATGATGATACAATTATAATACAAGTGCACATGACTGTTGTAAACATGTTGTACATGGAAGTTGTAAAAACTACAAATGTAATTTTAACTATTGTGAATTAGATAATATACACCTCTTCTTCGTTTCTGATGTTACATTGATAAGGATGAACTCTCGCAGAAGAGGTGTGGTTTCCTGTGGTGGAATCTGAGCTGGGATCTTTAGTGGATACAACCTCATTGATCTTCTGCGCTGCAATTTCAAGTCGTTCAGGTTTCCGTGATGCTATCACCACTTTGCAACCAAGAGAAGCAAGCTCAGTTGTAATTGCTTTTCCTATACCTGTACCTCCTCCTGTTACTATAGCTACTTTACTTGAAAATAAATCCTTATAAAAGATACTTGAAAGGGTAGCCATTTTATTAAATTTTTAATGCATTTCTGTAGAATTTTTTAATTTACTGACCTGTTATGTAATGAGAGTGCACTAGTGATGGCCGCACCTCCACGTGATCACAGCCCCACCCTTCACCTGCCTTGTTTACTTACAATCTCTCTGTAAGCGAATTCATGATTTTTTTTTCGACTGGACAAACCAGTATAGTAATAGAGGAAGGCAATTGGAAGGCTGCAGTATATTCTCCTTGGAGGAACCCCGTATAGTGTATGGTATGTCGATCGCTTCAAGAAGTCTACTCTAAGTCAAGTTTCCTGCACAATAGATTTACAAGTGTCCACTTCAGTTTTGCGGTTTGTATGTTTGTACTGTCGACTTGTTCATGGCGTCAACGGGGCCAGAGGACACGTGGAGATCTGATCAGTCATTGCAGGTGAGTGGTTGTAGCATTTAAAAGTAATCTTTAAAAGTAATCTTGTTAGAGTCTTGTTTGTCAATCGGTAATGAGACTTATATAGGTGAGAATATACGATGAAGCAGTTACTGTGAGAATCGCATAGTTTATAATTGTATGCAACTATTGTATAATAAGTAGATCTATATATATATATAGTGAATGTTTATAGGTTATCATTTATGCTATTTGTATAATAAATTTTTTTATGATTATAAAAACATTAAACTTGATAAAAATTATACTATATATAAATTCTCTTCTATCTGTTGTCTTTTTGTAGTCAACAGAGACAGAAACTCAACCAGTATCGAATGCTATGCAGTCAATTTCTTTGGACACTTCAGAATCTACTCTAACTCCAAAAGAAAACCTTGAAAGAAACCATTTACCATCAATGGAATCAGTCACAAATAATTTCTCCTCTTCTCTTCCGACATCATCTGTCACAACTTCTTCATCTACAAACTCATCTAATCAAGACTTAATAACAGTACCAGTCATTAGTTTAAGAATGCTGATGGGCAGCAAGGTAAGAGAACTGGATAATAAAACCTGTTTGTAACCCAACACTATGGTAGTAACAGTTAAGTAAAGTTGTCTATAATACCTGTTTGACTAGGTTTTTATTTTATTTAGTTGGGAATTTGAGAAAATTGTTACCTTGGGTTGTTCCCTTGGATTCTAGTCCATCCTCCATGATTTGAGGGTGGGGATTAAAATAGGTTGAGGTTTTTTCTATATATGCTTCAATCCTTTTCAGGGGCTTTTAAACTCATGAACATTCATCTGCTTGTTTAAGGTGCAGAATATGTTACAATGACTCTATTCTTAGCTTACATAAAAAGAGTTAGTATTTCATGACGTACAAGGAGTGACTTAATTTGATTGATATTGATGTACAGTTTTTCTTATGAAGTAAAAATTACATTCGCTTTGCAAATAAAGTGAATGTTGTTCATATCTTGTGATCTTCTTGTTTGCAGCTAATATTTAAACATGCGAGCTAAAGGAATACTTATCTATACTTGGTTTAGTCCTTAGTTTTTCTGGAGCCATTTTACTGTTTAAATATCTCGTTTGATGTTTGTATATATGTGTCTTCATGTAACTGTAAATATTCATCTACTGTTTAAAATATGTTTGTATGCGTGTATCTTTGTCTGTATGTAAGACTGCATCTACCATATAATATCTGTGTGCATGTCAGCGTTTTTGATACTTTTTGAAGTATGGGCCAAATTACTCAACAATGGTTAGTGTGTGTGCCATTGGGAATACATACATCTTGAGCCAATTAACAAAGAGTTAATGCTGTTAGTGACAATATAATCATAATTAACTGCACCACTGGCCCAAAGATAAAACTGTGCAGTGCCAAATAAGAAATTCTTTGGGCTAATGGTATGCCCATATGAGCTTATCTATCTGAATTATGTGTTTATGTGAAATAGTGCATCCACCATTTAAAATGTCTCATTTTGTATGCTGTAAGGGTATCTGAGGTAGCATATTCAGTAGGTATGTATATGCGTAGTGAGTGTGTTGGAGTGATATATTATGATTATAGGTGATGGATTGTGTGCACTGTGAGCTGTGTGCATAGTTTTGGTGCAGTGTGGCTGTTATCACATGTGGAGTTATTCTAAGTCACTCCTCTCCAGGTGTTGGATTAAGATTTTTTTTTAATATTAATAAATGATGTAGTAATAACATTACATAATTAATTATTTTTATGACATGTGTTGTTGTATCACCACCTGTTTGTTATGTGTATATAGTACATAGTAAATAATTGAACTCTGACCTCATATCTTGAACTCTCTTTCTCTCTCTCTCTCTCTCTCCCTCTCCTCTCTCTCTCAGGATGTTGGTAGCATCATCGGAAAGGTACTGATATCTATATGTATGTGTATACGCATGCTTGTATGTATGTATGTATATATGTATCTATGTATTCTGTGTACAAAACATTAATTAAATTGATTCAGGCTGGAATGACAATTAAAGCATTTCGAGAACAGAGTGGAGCCAAAATTAACATTTCAAATGGAACATCTTCGGAACGGTATTGCTAATTCATCTATCTATTCATGAATTCATCCATATATCAACTCTCTATTCAAACATATCGCTAAATTTTATGTCTATGTATGATCAGTCTATCTTACTTTTTATTCATCTATCTATCTATCTTCCTTTCTATCCATCTATCTATCTATCTTTCTATCAATCTATCTATCTCCTTTCTGTTCCTCTATCTATCCATCTATCTATCTATTCTTTAATCTTATTTATAGATTAGTCACAGTGACTGGAACTAAAGACAGTATTTGTGCAGCATTTTTAGCCATTGGCTCTAAGATACAGCAGGTTAGTAACCTGATCCCAAGTTACTATAATATAGTAATGAATTACCTTTGAACCCAAACATCAATTAAAAGCCACCTGTTACATAACCTATCAGTAGTATTATATGTTTAACATGTATAAAGAATCTGTTTGGCTTCTTTCACACCTTCACACCCTTTCATCAAAACACCCCAACATTGTCTGATAATCTAGTTAATGTCAGCTATATACAAAGCATACAAGTAGCTAAACAGAAGTGTTGAAAATTGATCAAAAGGTCTCGCTCTTACACAGTTCTTATTCTATTTTTATGTACAATAATTAAAGAGGATGGTATGTATATAATGGTGTTGTGTTATATTGTACAACTTTTGCACAACTTTTGCACAAATCAATTTGTTTTTATGTAAATATCTATTGTATTTATAAGTAATGAATGAAGATTCTTTGGTGTTGTTGATAACTGTACTGATTTATAATTGAGTTAGAGTGTCAACAAACTACTATTATATTGTACTGATGTTGAGATTGGGCGGGTTTAAACAAACCACTGATTTGCTTATATGGTTCTTATTCTATTTTTATGTAAAATAATTAAAGAGGATGATATGTATTATGTAGAGTATTTGTATATAATGGTGTTGTTGTGTTATATTGTACAACTTTTGCACAAATCAATTTGTTTTTATGTAAATATCTATTGTAATGAATGAAATGACTGATTTATAATTCAGTTAGAGTGTCAACAAACCACTGTTATATTGTACTGATGTTTAGTTAGGGTTTCAAGAAACCATTATTATGATCTTTAGTTAGTGTTTCAAGAAACCACTGTTGTATATTAGTTAGAGAAACCACTGTTGTATTTTACTGATGTTGAGTTAGAGATGGTTTCAAGAAACCACTGTTGTATATTAGTTAGAGAAACCACTGTTGTATTTTACTGATATTTAGAAACCATTATTTTATTGTACTGATTTTTAGCTAGGGTTTCAACATACCACTGTTATATTGATTCTTAGAAACCATTATTTTATTGTACTGATCTTTAGCTAGGGTTTCAACACACCTCTGTTGTATTTTACTGATGTTGAGTTAGAGATGGTTTACAATGTCTTATGTGTTTACCATTAAATCTCCATGCACTTGACATCCATCTCTTTACCACAATTTGTATGAACTATTACTCTCAAGAGGTGGATGGATATTTTTCTGGGTTCACAATGTAGCATTCATCTTAGACACTCCTTCCTCCTACAAGCAAGGATATAATATTACAATTACATGTTTATACCACCTCTCCTCTTTAGCTTCTAACATTATTGTTTATTCAGTACCTTATGCTTAAATTATTGTGAGCACTAGCTAAGTGGATACATAGTATGATAATTTATAATCCTACACTACATGTACATAGTGAGTAGTGCAAACATCATTAATATAATTATAATAATTATATTAAAATTATAATATAATTATGTAATATTAATAGGATTATACACTCCCATAATTGTATATAGGAAATACTTGATTGTCATTTATTTTTTCTTGAAAATGTATTTTTTGTTGGTAGATCTGTTAAGTATATTCATAGCTCTTAATTGTTTGCTGATGCAATGTCTGGCATAGCTTGATGCCCATATATGGTATTCCTTAATTAGTTATGAATAAACAATTGATGATGTAATATACTCTATCAATTCGTTGCTATGGTAATACCTATTAATCATGTGTATATATATATATAATTATATATATAATTATATTAGAGCTGGGAAGAAGGTTGCAAAATAACATTCAAAGCTTCGTCAGCAAAAACGAATGAATATTCGAAGAGTCGCATGTGTTTTTATCAATGTTGCTTTTACCTTGATTGGCTTTAGATTGCTGGATTATTGCTTTATAATGAGTACTAGTCTTGTTGCTGTTTCTACTTGGATTTAGCATTGCTGGACTGAGAAATGAGACAGAAGCAGCCAACAACACAGCTTCAATTTTTCTGGAACACACCCACATTATTAACCACATGTTTAGATTGCACAAGTGCACATATGCAAACATGTAAGTGGGCGTGGCAGCGACGCTTCGAAGGGAGAAATTTAGCTTTGAATCCACAGCAAATGAACAAAGGTTTGAACATTCGAACCTTTTCCCAGCCCTAAGATATATATATATATATATATATATATATACTGTATAATTATATATAATATATACACTTCTGAGGCTGTAAAAGTGATAGAGCTATAATTAATTATATAGCCAATTTCAAAAAAAATGAGTTTACAAATTCATAATTGTTTGGGGAATTGGAAGACCTTCTAGGATGTAACTTGAGTTATTGCTTTCTTGGTTAATTAAGTTTGTTAATGCATTCTGTCAAGTTGCCAACAGTAGTTGCTAGCTGTTGGCTATTTGAAAGCACTACTCCATATTGAGGCTCATACAAGATTTGGGTCACTAGTTTATCCACTCAGTAAAGCACGAAGAACCTCATTTAAGAGATATTAACTAATTGATGTAGTATTTGATATTTTAGGCAGAAAAATAGACATATTAAATTGTTGAATTATTGTTGTATTGAACAGAGCCTGAGGGGACTCTCCCCCTCACCTCACGTCTAGTTGGTTCTAAGTTATTTTCTACTTGTGATATCTTCTCCCTATATAGTACATTGTAACTTTTTCTTACAGGATACAGCGTCTAGTAAACTGGGCACTGATTTAAAAGGGGTAGCAGCGTCCTTCAGACTTATTGTACAGACCTCGCAGTGTGGATCTCTAATAGGTAAAGGAGGATCAAAAATTAAAGACATCAGAGAAGTAAGCCTATCTCTCCCTCTCTCCTCCTCTCCTCTCACACACACACACACACACACACACACACACACACACACACAATGATTTATCTCCTCTACTAGTCTACGGGTGCCTCAATTCAAGTTGCTGGAGAGACATTACCAAACTCAACAGAGAGAGCAGTAACTATTTCCGGTTTGTATTGATCTTTGTATCAGCTTGTATCTGTTGTCTTTGTCTCTATCTATATGATGTTATAATCAATTGATAAGTTTCGTTTCTAATTCGTAGGATTACCTGAAGCTATCACACTTTGTATAGAAGAAATCTGTAACATCGTACTAGAGGTACATTAATATGTGTCTGTGTCTGTGCTTGCGTCTCTCTGTGTGTTTGCGTCTGTGTGTCTGTGTTTGTGTCTCTCTGTTATTTAGTGTCTGCCTCTGTGTGTCTGTGCTTGCGTCTCTCTGTTTGTGTGTCTGCCTCTGTGTGTTTGTGTCTCTCTGTTTGTGTCTGCCTCTGTGTGTCTGCGTCTGTGTGTCTGTGTTTGTGTTTGTCTGTTTGTGTGTCTGTATCTGTCTGTGTTTGTTTCTGTGTGTATCTGTGTTTGTGTCTCACTGTATGTGTGTGTATCTGTGTTACAGTTTATTCTTCCTCCTGTCTCTACAGAGCCCTCCAAAAGGTCCCTTTGTCCCTTACAAACCACATACTCTACCAAACCAAGCATATCAACCAAGAGTAAGACACACACACACACATATAGTATATATTATGCACATGTAGACCAGACATTGTTATTAATTCGTATATATCACCATGGTTTCAGACTTTTGGCTTCGTTATTATGTATATAAAAATGGATTTTTAATTGTAAGTGGGTATTTGATGGTCACAACTGAAACATCTGGGCATGAGAAATAGAAAGGAGCCATCCTTAGATTTGTAATTTGTATATATATAAAAGGCGATTTAAAATTTATAATTTAATAAAAGGAATTTATATGTAGACTCAAAGGGCTAAACAATAGTATATAACGAGCAAACACCTGTGAACTACACCAGACTATTATATATATTGCTATTGTTCTGGCCTCTTTATTCTATTAATGTCCAACATTGCCATCAAAATCTCATGAATATAACAATTAAATATGCTAATGAATTACCCCACATTAGTGGTAATTAGCAAACACCCACAGAAATTCTGTGAGCTACCTCAGACTAATCATATATTTGCTATTGTTCTGGCCTCTTTATTCATTATTTTATCTTTGCAGTTGCGCGACTGAATCCAGTGGGTTTCTACGATAGTAGAGAATATATACCACATGTTTCAAATTAATCTTTAAATCAAAAATGTTTACTAAATGACCCTTCTTGTCTCACATTATCACAATTTTTATATATATTATAATTATTATTATATTCACTTCTATAGCCAACCTTACCCTATCAGACACCTTACACTGCAAGTGAGTTCTCTTATCTCTTGTGGGGGTGGGAGGAGGGCTGGAAAATCAATTTCAAAATCATCATTGGCAATTACTATTGAATATTCACATGTTTTATTATCAATGCTTCAAGTCCTCATTAATTATAAAACCTTCTGAAACTAAAGTAGTATGAATATTCTTATGAAGACAAAGAAAAAGGAGCCTTCATTTTCAAATCACTGATAAATGATTAACTATGAGTGTGTATCAACATTAATGTAAATATGGTAGGCAACTCATTTATCTTGTGAGATGTAGCCCAATGAGAGTGCATCTCCATGTAACAGTCATCATGCATTCTAAACAGGATTGTGTTCTGTTTTGTTACTATAAATACTCACTAACGTCCCAACACGCCATCAAAATTTCATGAATATCATTATATGGTTAATGTATATAATATATTTTTTTATTTTTTATTTTTTTTACATAGCATTTAACACAGCTGCACAGCCCACTACCACAACACAACACATGAGAATTCCTAATGATGTAAGTATGACATCATTATTTAAAATTATTATTATTATTATTATTATTATTATTATTATTATTATTATTATTATTTATGTTGGAAGTTAATTGGATGCGTAATTGGCAGAAAGGGTTCAAAAATTCATGAAATCAGGTAAGTGTGTATGTGACTAAACTGAGAAGTACAAGTGACGAATGGATGGATGAATGGATGGATGGATGGATGGATGGATGGATGGATGAATAGATAAACGGATGGATGGGTGGATGGATAAATGGATGGATGGGTGGATAGATAGGGATGGATGAATGGATAGGGATGGATAGATGGATAGATAGGGATGGATGGATTGACAGGGATGGATGGAGGGATGGATGGGTGGATAGATAGGGATGGATAGATGGATAGATAGGGATGGATGGATTGACAGGGATGGATAGATAGGGATGGATGGATAGATGGATATTCATGGATAACGCATACAACTTATTAGAGTTACAATCTTTTCAAGTATTTGTTAAAATGAATTTATTAATTTACAGGGTGAGTTCAGGTGCAATGATAAAGATAGCTGGTAATGAAGGAGATGGTACAGATAGATTAGTCACTATAACAGGAACACCAGAGTCAGTAGGCATGGCACAATATCTCATTAACTCAAGGTTAGACCATTTATGACTTTGAAGTAACTCACATAGCTGCTCTTGACTAATAATTAACCTCACTGTGAGGTCAATGTACTTATTTACTATTACTAATCATACAATTTGTCCAGTCGAATGCAATTGTGTTTGGACAAAGAGGTGAAATGACCAGAAATAGCCAATTGGTGGATGTTAATTATCAAGCACTGGAAGTATAAAATTATATATATTATTCAATAATAATACATTTTATACATAATATAAAGCAAATGTGAATTAGTGTGTTTTAGTTAGTTATAGTTATTACAGTAGACTTGTAATTTAGTTATAGTTTAGTTAACTAAAACAACACTAATTCGTGAAAGTGAAAGAATATTGTTTTTAAAAATCATTTTCAGAATACATTCGGAGGTCAAATTGCCTTACTAAAAGGGATTTAGTTATAGTTTAGTTAACTAAACAACACTAAATTGTGAATATAAAAGAATATTGTTTTTTTTAATCTTCTTCAGAATACATTCAGAGGTCAACAGTTTTCTTTCCATTGGTCTGAGTACTGTGTAATAAAAACTTTATATCTTTGGAATATGTCCGCTCTCGAATCTTTTGTTATAATTTCATCTTTTCTCTCTATCTATCTATGATCTTTTGCTCCCTCGGAGAATGACTCTGTCCGATCATTGCTAAATTTCTTCAACAGTCATGTGAGCATCATGTGAGCATCACATGATATTTTAATACTTTCATGGACAATGGTTGTACATACATTATGTATTATGATATGTTAATTAATTAAATAATAATTATGAATAATTGATTATTACCATTTATAAATATTATGTTCAATATGATATTAAATCATACAATTTTTTTATGAATGAAATAACACAATTTGTTGGTAATATTTCATAATTAATTAACAAAATGTTTTGTTTAGTTTTTATTAACTAAACCTAATGTTTCTAATTATACAAAAAGAAATATTTAAATGGATAATGAATAGTCTCCCTCATCTGAAGTCATCAGCATTGAACATACCCTAAATTGAGATTTAATCATAATTTGATTGAATGTGATATAAAGTGATTTAACTTAATCAAAAAGATTGCAGAATTCAATGAAGTTGATATCACTCACCTTTGCTCTTCTTAAAATGGAGTCTTTTGTTGGATCATATGGATGATCTTTTGAAGGAATCTCCAGAACAGCTGGAATGGGTTTGTCATGACCGTCTATTAGATGACGAATCATTTCTGCTATCTGGATGGAATAGGAAGTGACATTGGAACGAGGAAAGGAATAAGAATCATGACATAGGAATGAGGATATTAGAAATTTGAAACGGGATGACATTGGAATGAGTGGAGATGCCAAGAATAAGAATGACAACATAGGAATGTGGATATTTAGATACAGGATGACATGAGTGGAACAAGGATATAACGATTTTGACATTACTATCATGGTGACATGTATAGGAATGAGGTTAGTGAAATGATAGTGACTAGGAATGTGGATAGTGATGATATTGAATAATAGATGGTTTCAAGACGTGTCTCACATTCTGGTTTATCATTATGATTGCTATATCTGCTCTTGAGAGAAAGCTTCGAAATGAATCTTCTATTTCACTGACTGCCGTATCTATGAATCAAATATGTCAATCCTGTATATAAATAACACACACACACACACAATATGATTACCATACCATTCCTTCTACACTTTGCGGCAAGGGTAATTAGGCAGTTGTACTCAGATAATAATAGTTATACACACACACATACATATAATAAATTATATATACAATCATATGACATCTAATACTACAAGTCACACATATACACACACACATACACATATATATACACAAGTATGACATTATTGTATAATATAATTAGTGAATTGATTCTGTGTTAATGGCTCTAAACAATGACTTGATTCATGACATCTGTTCATACCTTGTCTGCTATGTATCTGCTATTATTCATAATTATGTCATTTTATTAATACATATACGAATACAATAAATCTCCTTTCTACTCAATAGGTTATACCATTAGACTATATTGTATAGCTGTTATTCATCCATCAATCTATGTATAATATATATTTATATATATATATCATGTTACAAATGACTCGCTCCAACACATAGCAATGATATCATTAATCATAATAAACATATTGTGTTTTAGATATCTTTCATCAAATTTCATATTATAACTTCTCATAATACAAAATAATAGCATCTACAGACCACTTCCTCAAATACAATGCTTAGAAGTGCTGGTAAATAATTAGAGTATATATGGTACTACACTAGGGATCATGCATCATGTAGTACAATGCAAAATAATTGGAGTATATCTGGTACTACACTTCATGTAATAATTAGAGTGTATATGGTACTACACTAGGGTTCATGCTTCATGTAAGACAACATAAAATAATTAGAGTATATAAGGTACTACATAGCTAGTATATATGGTAATGTAGTGTAATACCATATATGCTCTAATTATTCACATGAAACACAAGCCCAGTAAATACTCTTCAATCCTAAGATTTAAGTTCTATCATGACAGCTATTTCACCTACCTTCCAACCATTGTATATAAATTTATTGGTTTTGATAATTAACTTTCTTGTGATAAGTAAATTCAAACCAGTACACCAAGCGAGTTTTGAGTGAGTAATATTGTGGACACAACCTATTAATTATATATTATATATATAATATACCTTTATCAACCACTAGAAAATTAGGTTGTCGTTTAGCATTCATTTCTCCAATACCTCCTAACAGAAATCCAGTACATGTATCCTAAGGCAATAAATACATACATTTATAATTATGATAATTCTTAGTTAGATAAAGAGTTTGTGTAAACTGCTAATATGTTGTACAGAACAGCTTTCTTTATACAATACCTCATCTCCAATTACAGCTAGCAATTTGCTGCCACCCTTGAAATCCAAACCACGACCAGTCATTTCTTCAACTTCGTCTTGTGACTTTTCTGCAAAGTGGGTGGGGCTCACAATTCAGCCACACCTCTAAAGTGCCACTCCCACCTTGAAGCATGTCACAGTATGGTATGTTCAGAGCAATACTCAGAGAACTCAGTAGGTCAACTCCTCAGATAGAGGTAGTGCATATTTAAGTATACATATCACATTATATTAATATTTCAAATATACATTCAGGCTAGGAATAATTCTGTATGGTTGTATATCAAAGATGCCCTAAGAGAAGGAAAAAGACCCCATGAACAGTACCTGAGGACATTACAAACCTTCCTTTACTATATACAGAGTTCAAGACTACACAGAGTATGTTGTTTTGTTTACTGAATGCTCCATTCTCAGACATACCCCAATACCAAGATAGTCTTGGAATCAGTCTGGTGTTACCATGCTTCTCACAGAGGAGGAAGGGTCTGGTTTTTTTTATATAGCACTTGCTCTTTGCTGAAACAATATTGCAGTTTAATCAAATATCAGAAATGGAAATGTAAATGTAAATGTTACAGTCCCAGAGAGTTAGGATATATTTTTAGCAGAAACAAGAACTGACTTTATTATAAAACGGATTGAATTTATATGGACATGACTTAAAATCATATTGTCTAGTGAATACAACAACTTAACAATTGATATTATCTACGGTACAATAGTGGCTATGGAATACAATATATTATGATTATGACCAATGTTCTATGGAGACAATGTTCTGGAGTCGAAAGATATCACAGTAAACTACCAATCTCACATGATTTACTATTGGGTGAAAACCAGTAATGTTAATCAAGTATTGTCATATTACAGTCTTACATAATTGCAATACATTAGAACTAGTGCTATATATATAACAAAGACACCCTTCCTCCTCTGTGTGAAGACGCGGCAATGCCAGACTATTTGGGAATGAAACTATCAATGATACTGATAACAATTAGGCTGCTTCAAGTTGAAAATTTTCCTTTCTTGATTTCAGGATGCAGACAAGCATTCATTTCATTATCAAGGACTTTCATCCAGGCTGAAAAGAAAATTGATGCATGCAGGGGATTAGATTAGTCTCGTTCTCAGACTTACTGACGAGTCTGGGAATGAGGATGAAAAACAGCATTAATTTAGAGTGGCCTTGTTAACATCACATACCATCTATAGTGTTTTTAAATTAATTTTCTCTCTAGGATTTATTATCCACCTATCAGGGAAAAGGTGAGAGAACAGTAGAAGAAAGTGCTAAGCTGGTCGGTCTTAGTCTCCCTCAAGATAAACGAAATAGCAATAACAGTGAAAACACAACTTTCTTAAATAATATTTCAAATAAATAATAACATGATAATTATGATTGGATTAATCTTGATGAGTCTTAATGAGCTGTGTATCCACCATCGATAGATAATGAGGATCCTGTTATCTGCTGGGCATCATCACTGCAGAGAAACGCTACTGTACCACCAATCTGAAAGACAATATGCACTATTACATATATACCTACAAACTGTAAGCACAATTGTAGGGATTAGTTATATTTATTGCAATAGACTTGTAATTAAGTTATAGATTAGTTAACTAAAAGTCATAATGCCTTACTAAAAGAGGTTTTAGTTAACCAAAACAAAAGTAGTTGGGATAAATATCTCTACTCATTTAGTGAAGATGGATGGAAGGTTGATGAATAAAATCCAAGAAAGGAAGACCACAAGAAATACAATACACTACAGTAATAGCTTGCCTATGATCGATTGATGGTCTGAAAGGTAGAAATTATTCATTTTATGAACGAACCTTAATTATAATTGTTTAGGAAACACACTATGACCAATTGCTATTTGATAGCTATGTTCATTGTACAGGGCATTCCACACATTTTTAATTGCCATTTGCAATAAATAATTTTGCTGTTACTAATAATGGAAGATTCTATAACTCAATATAACTTGTTTCCTTGGAAATACCTGTTCACATTTGACAAATTCTTTTGATGGCTGCTTCTCCAGTAGAATAGCCTGAAATAATAATATCCATAACTATTGTTTTAACATTTCACAGTACGTACCTTAGCATCATCAAAACTGCATCCCTGTTTATCAGCAATGGCCTGAACCTGAGGTATTGCCACTGTGTAAACAATACCATGTTAAAGTCTGTTCACATTCACGATGACCTCACAATTAGGATGTAATAACTTTATATGTAATATAGTGTATAGTTTAATGTCATAAGATTAATACTGTAACTTAATGATGAAGCAATGGATTGAAATTTTACATACACAAAAAAGAACCGGAAGGATAATTATACGAAAATGGTACGAGTGAAAAGATTGTTAGTCATTCCAAACTAAAGTTATAAACATTTTTCTGAGGTCAAAGTGAATGTGAATGACCTTTAGTAAATACTTGATCTTACAAAATTGTAATCCATTCTTATATAATAATTATTTAATATCTGTTATAATATATCAATAGTACTCTTATGGGCATGGAATACAGGATTCCAGTATAAATGCATTACTGTGACTATATATGATTCAAATAATTACTTTATTTTTTTCTCTACGGTATTTCAATATTCACTAATCTCTCAGCAATAAATATTTGCAGTAAGTTAACATTAATTTTTACAATTATAAATTGTTATCACTGCTGTAGTCTTCATTTAGTATTTAGTTAGTTGAATAGTGGTACAAACTATCTGGTTGCCAGTCAGCAAGAAACATTCCTTGCCCTGCATAAATAGGGTTAACAGGAAAGTCTCCATACACCAACAAGTTCCCATGACTCCTGGTCAGGCACTCTAAACACTAAACAACTGAATTCAGGCAGAAGATGATACTTGGAAATATTAGCACTGCTTAAATATGCTACAATTGTGTGTCAAACAATATAATATTATTAATATAATAATTTTCAAAGGATGCTACAATATAAATCGATTTTGGTGTACTATAGATTTTTCATCTACTCACAAGGTGTTAATGTCCAACCAGGACATACTGCATTACAAGTTACACCTGTTCCTGCTGTTTCCAAGGCAACGACCTTAGTTAGTCCCACTAGACCAAACTTACTTGCACAGTAAGCAGTTTTGTTAACTGAAGCAACCAGACCATGTACAGATGCTATATTGATAATACGACCCCATCCTAGAAAAAATAGAATTGTTTTTCCAATCATCTATCTATTTATCTCAGTCTGTCTATCTGTCCATCGATTCCATCCATACTACAAAAAATAATGATGGTGTTGGATGACATCATATGATGTCATCATATGGTGTCATCATTCAACTACCTCTTGTTTTCATTTCAGCTACTGCTAATCTTGTTGTATGAAAGGCAGCTGATAGATTAACAGCAATCAACTTATCCCATTTTTCTGTGGGGAATTCTTCTATACACGATACATGTTGTATACCTGAATTTGAGAAAAGTACTTATAGCTGAAAGTTTATTCATCTAGAACTCGATCAATGAATATAATTACAATGTAATTGGAGTACCTGCATTGTTTACCAATACATCTGGTCCTTTTCCAAATTTTATTCTAATAAATTCAAATAGTTGATCAATTTGAGCAGGAACAGACAAATCAACATCGTGATACTCAACCTTCGGAGATCCTCGTTTCAGACATTCATCAATAACACTTTGTATCTGTTCTTGACTACCAAATCCAGTTACTACAATTGCATATCCTTTAGATGCAAGTGTGTATGAAATATTCTCTCCAATTCCACTGGTTGAACCTGTTACAAGAGCTAGTTTGAAAGACATGGTTTAGGCAGAGAGGGAGTGGCTGGTTAACTCAACTTAATAAGCTTACCAGTGGGTGGGAAAAGTGGGTGTGATATATACTAGAAGCAAAGATTACTTGTTGCAACATGTTATCTGCTGTACGTCGTTTGAGTAATAGTGTTACAGTTGTTGCCAAGAGTGGAATTTTGCGCCAGAAGCATACTCTACCAGCTTTGCCTTATGGATACAATGATCTTGAACCCACCATATCTGGCGATATAATGCAACTCCATCACCAGAAGCATCATGCTACTTATGTTAACAATCTGAATAAAGTAGAAGAGCAGTTAAAAGACTGTGTTGATTCAGGTAAGTAATGTCATGATTAGCTAGATGTTCAATGTAGTTACACGTGGGTGATCACGTGACATAGCTGCTTGGTCACATGACTTTTTATTTCCACAGGTAATGTTAGTGGTGTCATTGGTTTGCAGTCTGCGATTAAATTCAATGGTGGTGGGCACATTAACCACTCCATCTTCTGGGAGAACTTGTCACCCAACGGAGGAGGAGAACCAGAGGGTACGTACATATTAGTGTCGTGGACCATGACCTAATCTGAACGAGGTTACGAGGAAACGGTCTGGTGACTCTCGTTGAAAGGTCGTTACACAATGGAATGATAATTACATCCGCAGTTAGTTTAACACTTTCAGTTATTAGTATTATAATTATTATTGTAGCTGTGAAAATATGGATGGAGATATTTGTTTGTGTTGCTCAGTGAGTGTGGAGAAGCGAGAAAGCAGAAGAGTTATTCATAATCCTTACTGCTATTTCAATCGATGTCTTTATACCAAACTTCTTTGACGACATTTTCCATACAGAAGAACTAACACCGAAGCGTGGAATGCAGTAAATAGCAATCACTAAATCTGATTGGTCATGACCAAAATCGGTTGTAGCCAACGACCTTTCAACGAGAGTCACCAGACCGTTTCCTCATTCGGATTAGGTCGTGGCCCGCGAGACTATGTACATATATAGCTAATATTGTAATTATTAAAGGTCATTCATTTTCACCTTGACCTCAGAAAAATATTGATAGCTTTAGATTAGAACGGCCGACACTCTTTTTGCCCACACTAGCCCCACAGTAGGGAGTTGGTGAAGAAGTTTCTGTACGTATATATGTACTGTACGTCATCTCGTATATTTTATTAAACTGCGAATGAATTTCAATTTCTTGTTAACTACGCTGCACGTGTATGAAAATGGATAGAGAAGAGAAGTTGGAGTGCAAGAGAGAATACGAGAAGACTGAACAGGATACAGAAGTCTACTTCTCTATTTCTGACACATCAAACTCATTCTTTTTCTGGGCCATCTTACTACTACCTGACTACATGTGTCTCTGACCACACCTAGCTTCTAGGGCTTGCTCCCCACAATGATTATCTTACTCTAGTATATAATTATCCTTCTTGATCTTTTTGTGTATGTCCATTGCTTCATTATTAAGTTACAGTATAATCATGTATTAACATTAAACTATATTCTTTATTACTTGTAAAGGAAGGCATCACATCATAATTTTGAGGTCATGGTGTGAACATTCATTAGACATTTTTGAGAAAACATAATCTGGTGAACTGGCTACGCAGGCAGGATGTTGAATCACCTTGGGGATATCCCATATATACTCATATTATATAATTACTATATATATTCTATGTTAATACTTGTATAAATAAACTAAAGTATGGCCTTTGCAGTTTGTATCCTTAAAGACAGGAAGTGTATTTCATATTCAATTCTTTAAACCAAGTTCTTAGGTTATTTTGTAGATCAAAAGATGTCCAGACAATATTGAATGTAATTAACCTTTGACTCAAGTGTTGTGGGCCAGCCCCTTCGTCTAAAGGCTGGCCTGTGAGGCTATTTTGACTCAACCATAAATAATATGTATAATCATCATTATGTATTCTAGACATATGCACTTTTGACATATAGTACATCACTTGTTGGAGCTTGTACTTGCTAATAGATTCTAATTTTACATTCTTGTGGTTCATAAATACGTTTGTGCATGTACCTGTGTCAAACGTAAATGCTATATATGTATTTGGAGTGCGTAATTATTAACCTTCACCTGCGCAGGTGGAGCAGAGGGTTACTGTAATTGAGAATGGTAATTACTTACTGTTGTATTAGATTTAATACATTTACTAAAATTTTCAGGTGCTCTGAAATCTGCAATAGAAAAGGATTTTGGATCGGTAGATGCTTTTAGAACTACACTGTCAACAAACACAATAGCAATACAGGGTTCAGGATGGGGTTGGCTGGTAAGTGTCTAATATCATGTTTGCACATACATGTACTGATAGTACTAGTAATTAGGAATAAAAATATGCATGTATGAATGTTAAGTAGAACGGTACAACTGTAATGTATAATCTTAATACTTGATCAAGTTTAACTCCTCCCATTTGTTGTTTGGTATGATAGTTGATTATGTGGTTTGTGCTTGCCAACAAATTCCCTACAAATGTGGGTAGTATAAACCTTCTATGGTACATGTTTACACAAATGTGTACACGCTTGGTTAAGTATGAAGATTAAAGTAATTGTCTTGTGCTATCTTTCCTTTTTTGTCGCTTAATCTGTTTGTCTGTCTATATGTGTGTTTGTTCAACTATCTACTTATCCATCTCAGGGCTATAACAAAGAGACTGGTAGACTACAAATAACAACATGTGCAAACCAGGATCCTTTACAGGGAACAACTGGTTAGTCCTCATTCCTACATAAATCCTCATTCCCAGTATAATAGTTCGGGTAAATTCAAATTAAACAATTACAATCCTTTTGTAATTTTCACAATAATGATTCTGCTTGTCCTCATTCCTATTCCAGGCCTTGTTCCCTTGTTTGGTATCGATGTATGGGAACATGCTTATTATCTTCAGTACAAGAATGTGCGCCCTGATTACGTTAAAGCAATATGGGATATAGTTAACTGGAAAGATGTTACTGATCGATATCAGCAGGTGATTGGAAACTAAATGGATGCAAGCCTCTGTTAGTAGTTAAGCAATATTTTGGTACAGAGTATAATTCTGAATTGAAATAACAAATAACATAATTATGATATGATATGCATTAAAAAATAGTTTTCACACAACATACAAACAAAGAAATATATTATTAAAAGTTTCCTATTTACTTTCGGTCTTTGCTATACCATGTTCTTCTAGTCCTCTGAAGAAGAAGAGTCATCATCTTCCTCCTCCTCCTCCTCTTCTTGTAATTCTCTTTCCAACTCTTCCTTTTCCCGCTCCTCTTTCAGTACCTCGTGAACTTTTTCTGTAACTATTCCAACTCCTTGAGTAACTGTTTGTCCAATCTCATCATTCAGACTTTCACCAATACCATTAGCTGTACTTCCTGAGATTATAAGTGCAAAGGTTTTAAAAAAAGGTAATTTCTCTGATCAAAAGTTGATGATAATAGTAGTTTTCTCTTTTGAGAAAATAATGACAATAACTGTTTAGTAAAACAAACCTAATCCAAGTACAAGTCTTTCTGTTATAGTGGAGTTGAGATCAGCATCTGATTGATCATGAATTATATGTCCAGCTGTTAACATTACACCTAAAGTTTGGAGAAATAGAGAATAAATAGAATTCTAAAAAATAATTATAAAGATAGAATACCTTGTCCTATTTCATCTGGAACAAATTCTGATGTTCCTTGCAGTGTTGTACCAACAAACAGTCCAGCTCTTTGGACAAGGTTGACATCATCATCTGCTTCTACTTGTTCTGTAATAACATCACATACTACATTCACTGGTTGATAATCAACATTTTCTCCAACTATCCCAGCTGTATCTCCAGCTGTAAATGCAAAGAGTTAGTGTTTGTTGGCAATATCGATGTATGTAAAAGTACCTGCCCATTTTACACGATCAGTTATACTGGTGTCACGACTTGCTTCTGCTTGTTTCTCTACGCCATCAACTACTCCCTCTATTATACCTGCAATTTGTTCATTCTCCACAAGTCCTGTATCCCTGACAACTTTTCTTGTTACTTTTGCACCAAACTTGGTAGCACCTCTCAGTACTTTTGATACAACATGTTCCGGCTTTCCTTCGCTGTCCTGTTCCCAATTAGTAGTAGGTTTACCATGCTGAGAGGAGGTAAGAGATTGAAGAAGGGTCAATATAGGGCGGCAGATATAAACATTACCTTATCAATGATCGTTTGTATTACTTTCTTCCATTTCCTGAGTTATCCAAAATGAAAATAAGTATTTATATCTATTATCATATTGTGTAGAATAGTATTGTTATTGCTAATAATGAACACTTCACTCATTGTGAGGAGTCATGGTGAACACAGGTGAATAAATATGTATTGTTTATGATGATCAAGTGTATTATGTTACTCACTTCACTTCTGCAGGATTTGTACCATACATGTAATAAGTTCTTCCTTCAATTGCAAGCCCAAAGGAAACATTTGGTTTTGCATCATTTGGCCACTCCAGTCCAGTGGTACACGTTTTTGATCTTATTCCTTTTCCTTCAGTTAAGTCAATCTCTCCTCTGGGTACAAGATCACCTTCACTTTTATAGTATATTAATTTAGTGCCTTTTAATTCAAAATGTCTTTTCTTCCAACTTCTGTATTGGCCCCCTACAAATGGAGATGCATGGATGAAAGGCTCAGTACTAACTCAAAATTGACTACTGGCAGTATATATATATATTGTATTATGGGTATATATGTATACTATTCGAAATTTTCTTTGCTTCCAGAAAACTTTTTGAGAGTTTTCATGTTAACCTGGGCATTTTGTAGGTTAGCCTATATATATATATATATATATATATATATAGTTTTATATTACATGCATATATAATAATAATAGATGATAATAAATATTATTGCAGATTGTACTGTTATGGTGCTCACCTTGTTTAGTTAGAAATCCCGAGAGAATAACTTCTTCTTGGCTTTCGGTTGTAATAGTAGTTGCCATGATTGTACTTTGTAATAATAGTAATTTATATATCACTGAATTTTCGGAGTCTTTTTATTATAATTTAAATACGCGGAAGTGATGACATCACGTCCTCATACGTACTACCGGTTATCGAGCGTATACATATCAATCTTGATATATTATCAACATATATACAACATTTTATAATTTATAAACGATGTATGGAAACATACTTATTATGCAATTATATGTGTCTTCAGTACTGGGTCCAGTTCTACCCCCCAAAATGACCATTATATGATACACCTCAGTGTACATTGTGTTTGTCACAAGGCGTCACTGAAAACCAGCTTGATAGCTAATGTGATCTACCCTGTGTAAATAACAAGACAAAAAATGTGCTCTCTGATTATGTTAAAGCAATATAATTTATATTGATATTACAGATCAATATTAGCAGATGATTGGAAACTAGTAAGTCAATATTTTGGTACAGAGTACAACTTCTGAGTGAAATGACTAAAAATTGGTGTTCACAATATTTACAAAGAAATTATATTTTTAAAGTTTCCTGTTCATTTCGCTTTTACCACATTCTTCTAGTTCTCTGAAGAAGAGTCATCATTGTCTTCTTCCTCCTCCTCCTGCTCTTGTAATTCTCTTTCTAACTCTTCTTTTTCCCACTTCTCTTTCAGTACCTCTTGTAATGTTTCTGTAACTCTTCCAACTTCTTGAGTAACAACTTGTCCAATGATCTCATCATTCACACTTTCACCAATTCCATGAGCTGTGCTTCCTGAGATTATAAAGTGCAAAGGTTTCATAATTTCTTCTTTGATGATAATACTAGTTTTATCTTTTGAGAAAATGATGACGATAACTTTTTTAAGAATTTTAGTGAAACAAACCTAATCCAAGTGCAAGTCTTTCTGTTATAGTTGAGTCAAGATCAGCTTCTGATTGATCATGAATTATATGTCCAGCTGTTAACACAACACCTAAAGTTTGGAGAAATAGAGAATTTGAAGAAAGTAATTATACATATGAACAGCAGACCTTCTCCTATTTTATTTGGAACAAATTCTGCTGTTCCTTGCAGTGTTGTACCAACAAACAGTCCAGCTCTTTGGACAAGGTTGACATCATCATCTGCTTCTACTTGTTCTGTAATAACATCACATACTACATTCACTGGTTGAAAATTAATGTTTTCTCCAACTATCCCAGCTGTATCGCCGGCTGTAATTGCAACTTTTTTTGTTACTTTTGCTCCAAACTTGGTAGCACCTCTCAATACTTTTGATACAACAGGTTCCGGTTTTCCTTCACTGTCCTGTTCCCAATCAGTAGTAGGTTTACCATGCTGAGAGAGGAGGTAAGAGATTGAAGAAGGGTCAATAAATGGCAGATATAAAAATTACCTTGTCCTATGAAAATAAAGAATGTATATATTTATTATCTGATTCATAATTATATATCATTATAATTGCAATGAGCACTTCACACAATGTGAGCAGTCATAGTGAAGTTTTTACAGTGAGTAAACACAGCTATATAAATATATATTGGTATTCTGGTGTGACATTTGTCTCGAAATGAAATCGAAATGTTATTTCTGAACTATGCAGTATTTATTATAATTTGATTAGTGTTTATAAACTAACAGTTAGTTTCCATCAATGTTTATACAAAAGTTTAATAATAATTTATAAATAATGGTTTGTTTTGATTGATTTTTATAATAACTGTTACTTAGCTGTTTGTAAATTGTAAAGATAGCTTTCAATTGTTGAACTGGAATTACTTCATTGACAACTATTATTATACACATGGGAACCCCATGTCCTGGTTCAGATGTTGTCCCGTTACAAGGATCACTTGGCCCTGCAAAAACTCCATCTTCTGTACTGGTGTTGAATGTGTTTTGTCTTAGATATAGTGTAATTCCTCATACTACCTACTCTCCGCACACACCATCTTAACAGCATATCTAACAACAATTGCTACCTTTATATCACTAGCCAACAGTTATAATAATTATTTGTAAATATCAGTAATTGCATAGTTCACAAATAACAATTCAAATTAAAGTTTGCGACAAATGGCACTCCATAGTTATAATAATCAAGTGTATATATAATATATATATTACCAGGAGCTTATGAGCTCCTGACATTACTCACTTCACTTCTGTAGGATTTGTACCATACAAATAATAAGTTCTTCCTTCAACTGCAAGCCCAAAGGAACCATTTGGTTTTGCATCATTTGGCCACTCCAGTCCAGTGGTACATGTTTTTAATCTTATTCCTTTTCCTTCAGTTAAGTCAATCTCTCCTCTGGGTACAAGATCACCTTCACTTTTATAGTATATTAATTTAGTGCCTTTTAATTCAAAATGTCTTTTCTTCCAACTTCTGTATTTGCCACCTATAAATGAAGATGCATGAAGGTCTCAAAACCATGGTGGACTAATCCAAAATCGACTACATATACTAGCAATCGTCGGTATTGCATACAAATGTATTTAAATTTGGATAATACCCAATGAAACATTGATTTTCAATTTTTTCTCTACTCCAGAAAAACATTTTGAGAGTTTTCATGTTAACCTGGGCATTTTACAGTTATATATCCTATGGTTCTATATTATAATTGTAATAGTATATAGTTATAATAATTATATACCCACCAGCAGATTGTTCTTATAGCTCTCACCTTGTTTAGTTAGAGATCCCGAGATGATAATCTCTTTTTGACTTTCTGTTACAATAGTAGCTGCCGCCATGACTTGACTTTTAATATTCGCTGTAAGTTAATAACAATTTTCGGATTTTTGATATAATTTTGATACGCGGAGTGATGGATGACGTCATATTCGCCAAAAAAATTTATTATCGAGAAATTATTCACAGCACAAACATTATTATTATTATTATTATTATTATTATTTATATATATATATAATTATTATATTATTGTTGTTAGTTCACTTCTAAAAATTTTTGTAATTTCGTGTTGACTTTTTTCTTCACTTTTATCAACAATAGGATTATATCCTTCTTTGCTAATGATCTTTAGTAAAATCTTTCTCCATTTTCTGTAAAAAAAAAAAATTATAAATAATGATCGCTATTTTTTGAGACTAAATTTTAATGGCCACACGTTCCATCAGAAGAGGAATGCATATTGTGATATCTGTAGTAATGTCATTATGCAATGTGGAAAGGAATGACAGTACCAAGTAGTTTTATGCATAAAGCACGTATTAAGCAAAACTGAAAGTGTGTTTTCAGTTCATCAAATATATATACATTGAATATCAACTCACTTTAGTTCTACAGTATCTGTACCATACATATAGTAAGTTCTTCCTTCAATTACAAGACAAAAGGATCCAATTGTGTGTGGATGCTCCATAAGTCCATTAGTAAGTCTTGCTCCTCTTCCTTCAGTTAAGTCAATCTCTCCTCTTGATTCAAGATCACCTTCACTTATGCAGTACACTAGCCTGGTAGCAGATATTTGAAAATATATCTTCTTCCAACTTCTGTAGTTGCCACCTATGGACACAAAATTGAATAAAGTACTATAATCTCTTGTCAGGATATTATTAATTTAGATAGTTTCTATATAGCTATAGAGAGCAGTTAGTTTACAGTTAAGGAGTGTTTTGCAGTTTTGTATTTCAAGCAAAGTATGCACTTTCATTGACTTATAAACTATGAATATCAAAATTATCATTTACAGTGAAGTCCTTTCAGTGTAATTAGTGTTCTTATTCTCAAAACAAAAACTGGTTATTGAATTGTATATTAGTATAATCAGGAATAATATACATATATATTATAATAAAATTATATATATAATTATATATATACTACAATTATATATAATTGAAGCATTAATTTTATTGTCTTCAAATTCACCTATAAATCCAGACAGAACAACCTTGTTTTGAAGTGTATCAACTGCAGTAGCCATACTCAATCTGTTTTTTGAAGTAATTAGTCCTTTTTTTCCTCAGCTTGTCTAGTCTAGCTAGTTTCTTGCTATATATACCAGTCTCCACGTTAACGCGCTTGACGTATTCTTAGACGTAATCTTAGACGTAATCTAATTAGACTAGACTATCTATGATAACATAGAGTACAGTAGACTGTCCTATGATAATATGGCGATACACGTCATAATATAGTACGACGTTGCTATGAATATACTATTTGTCCCCACATGGCTTAGACTAAACAGGATGTGGATTCAAAATGACATCCATTATTACTACATTCATTCCAAAGACTGTCAATCCAATGCATCAATGAATATGAACATACATAGTCTTGTTTCATTACTAAGTTACAGTATAATCATTAACCTAATGATATAAGTTATACACTATATTACATAAAAAGTCATCATATCCTAATTTTGAGGTCATCGTGAATGTGAATAGACTTATGTCTTTTGATAGTGATTAGTTTATAAAGTACATGCCAAAATAAACAATGGATAATTTAGGTACAATAGATGTTATGTTATTTGTATTTTTAAATACTGAAAATGTAAGTAACATCTGTTCCTGAACTAGAGTGCACGGGAACGATAATTCTAAAATAAGAGAAACTCTAGCAATTAGTAGTAATTAATTACTCTAGTAGCATAATTATGTTCTTTTCAAAGTACTACACAATAATACACCACAGGTTATAATACTATGTTATATACACTGTGTTGCTGTTTCTATCACTATGTTTTATTATGAAATGTGTTTTATATACTAGCGAATATAGATCAAGATGAAATGAAACTAGTACTTGTAAATATTACCTAGCGGGAAAAAACACATCAGCATTAATTGAGGAAAATAGAATTACATTGAAACTCCTGTAACCAACTTAAAATAACCTATTCCTTTTTAAAGTGTATGATACTAATACTTTCAGTTTATAATTAGGATGTGGATTCAAAGGGACATCCACCATGATTACTACATATAATCCATTCTGAAGACAATGCAACGAATATGTACATCATACATAGTCTTGACAGAAATCAGGGTTCAGCTGCTAGCATACCAAATACTAGCTAGCTAAATAATGTTTATATCTAAAGGTCATTCACTTTCACCATAACCTCAGAAAAAGTTTCTTAACTTTATACTGATTTTGGAATAACCAATAACTTTTTACCTGCATTTTACAATTATCCTTCCTGTTCTTTTTTATGTCAAATTTCAATCGCATTATTAAGTTACAGTATAATCATTAACCTAATGATATAAGCTATTACATATAAAGTCATCATATCCTAATTTCGAGGTCATCACGATGTGAATAGACTGCACTAATTTATTTTGATTAGTTTATATAGAGCCAGCCAAAATAAATAATTGCAGTGTTGTTTGAGAGCTCCTATGTAGACCAGTTAGAAGCAGGTGGGACAAGCTGTCAAATAAAAATAATAAATATTGGCATGTCACAGTGACTGAAAAGACTTCAATCCTTATATAGGTATTCTTCTTACCTAGAAGTAATATCTTGATAACTTTACTTTCTACTCCATGGAATTTGTTTCCCAGAAAGACATGAGTAATTATATATTTATATATATAGTAGTGAAAGCCATGCAAGAATGCATTTTTGTCATCATACAGATATTACAATTTTATGATTCATACATAACTATTGATTCACATGAAAGTTCAAATCAAGGCGTGTCACAGTGACTGAAAAGACTTCAATCCTTATATGGGTATTCTCCTTACCTAGAAGTAATATCTTAATAACTTTACTTTCATATATCTGGCTACTGCATGGAATTTGTTTCCCAGAAAGACACGAGTAATTATATATTTATATATATAGTAGTGAAAGCCATGCAAGAATGCATTTTTGTCATCATACAGAAATTGATTCATACATAACTATTGAAAGTTACGTATACTGTACAGATATTTGCTAAAGAGAGCACACTCAGTGCATGACAAGAATTGGCATCTTGTTTTACTATATTTTATAAATTTATAACTATAACTCTTCATTATAATTATTTTATATTTGTAATGCAGCTTTGAACTCCATAGACAGTGTATGTACACACTCATAACATTACAAGACTATGTAATGTGGACTGTGTCTTTCGTTTAAAATGAACCGTGAACTCAATGTTATATATAAAAGTTAGCTAGTGTTACATAAGAACATAGAAAGTATATACTTTACATTATTATCTATGGTGAGATGTACTGCTGCGGTATTTAACTCTCTATAGCCCCTCATGAAATAATTATGTATGTTTAATTAAGGAATTTACTTCCTTAGTATGAAATTGTAGTAAATTGAACAATAGTATTGTCATCCTAATTAGTCTGTATATTGTGAACTAAGAGACAATTCATGTTTATGTATATGGTTCAGTCTGGTTGTCTCCAGTTACTTGCTATATAAGCCGTGTCTGTTTTCTGTTTTTTTTTGGTTCTCACTTTCTTATGCTGTATAAGCTGTGTTGACATAAAGTCATGTTATTACAGAAGTATATATAATAACATACCGGTGCATTGATTATTCATTGCATGCAAAAACAAAGTTGTTTAAATAACTAATACATGCATGCATATAGTTGCAAGGAACAGTGACATTCGATGTTCCATTTTCTAAGCCATTGTGGCTGCTTATTTTCTAAGCTGACTATTTTCTAAGCTTCTCTAATGTTTTCTAGGGCTGTGCTCAATGAAGCCATTGTGGCTGCTTGTTTGTTTGTTGTGTGTGTTTGTCTACGCCTATTGCTAGCATGCTAGGCACTTGAATTTTGTACATGTTGTTATGGATATATAGATGCTAATGATACTTCATGTACTAGTTATAATCTATTTGCTATTCAACAATCGGAAGTTAGTAAATTTACTAAACTACTTCTAAAGAATGTGTATAGATGGCTCTCAAGACACTTGTTATATATATAATATATATAATATATATATATATATATCTAATAGTATGCATAGGCATATGAGTATTCAGCATCAGTGGATGGAAAGATTTTTATACAACAATTTTCTGTACTTATAATTGTTAACTTTACTGAAAATTATATAACAGATTGTATATAAAGTAACTTTATTCATACATGAATACTTGTAATAATTATTATAGAGTATTTATCATAAATTTAGATCAGTTCACTTCTCAAAATCTTCATAATTTCATGGTCACGTTTTCCTCCATTGTCGTTAATATTAGCTTTACTGTGTTTATCATTAATCTTATGCAATTCTTTTCTCCATTTTCTAAAGGATCAAAAATAAAATCATATATATATATATTTCTAGAATGAATTTATAAAGGCATGTTCTTCATAATATTAGTTATGTACTTATATTGTCAGTGACTTACTTTAGTTCTTTTTCATCTGTACCACACATATAGTATGTTCTTCCTTCAACTATAATACCAAAGAAAACATCTGGTTTTGTAAGTACACCAGTACATTTTTTCTGTCTTATTCTTCTTCCTTCAGTTAAGTCAATCTCTCTTCTAGATTCAAGATCACCTTCATGATCACTTATGCAGTATTTTAATGTGGTAGCATTTAATTGAAAATATATTTTCTTCCAACTTCTGTATTGGCCCCCTATGAAATTATGAATTACTTATTAAGCACAACAAAATTTAGAACATAGTTGATAATCATAATTATAAGGCATGCATAGTAACAGTTATCCTGCATGAAGAAGGCAAAGAGTTTCTATAAATATTATTTAAAAATGCATCGTTCAATTGTTTAAAATCCGCATGATTAAATATATAATATACTAACTCACATATATATATATATATATATATTATATAGATGTGTAATATTATATATAATAATTATATACATATATATATATATATATAATTATACATATTAATCTAACTCACCTAGAAATCCTGTTAGGATAACCTCTTCTTGACTGTTAGTGGTATTGTTTACAACAGTAGTAGCCATGCTTGATCTGCAATTCGTTTTGGAGACTTAAAAATTGATTGTTCTTTTTTTTTTTTGCAGTGAAAACAGAGTATTTATACTCTTTGCTGTGTGTTTGCTGGATTGGTAATGAGACGTCTGTGTTGACATAGTTCGGCTTCCTGTAGGAAATTCGTATCTCCTGTGAATTAACAATACGCCAAATTTAATTAGTCGACGAAGTTTCTATATACCAATAACAATTATACACACCTTTGAAACTACATATTTAAAAGTTTAAAGAATCATCAGAGGCCAAAATTCACGTTGCTTTGCCAACAACACGATTTCAGTTATATCGAGTGCCAAGACAACTCGTGTATGTTAGGTGATTTGTTTACACTCTATAATATTCCCAAAAAAATTATACAACTTAGGTTAAACAACGAATCAGACATTATGTAACAGAATGATGTTTTACATCAAATTTTTAATTAGGTTTCTTCATTTTCAACCAGTGCCTTCGTCGCTTTCCTCTCCCTCGTTCTTCTTTCTCTCTTCTTCCAAGATCTCTTGAACTATTTCTGCTCCCTTCTTGACTCCTTTTGCAATAATTTCAACACCGTCATTATCTACATTATCACCAATTCCACCAGCAGTGCTTCCTGAGCATAAAATGGGAAGATGCAAATTTAACAGAGAAGAAGACAACAAACAGTTATAGAGAAGAGAAAAAATAACATTAGCTAAACTGGATTCAGTTAACAATTATGTCATGAATACATTTTCTGTAAAGTATTAACTAATCGTAATGTAAGATAGAAATGCTTTCCTTCCTTATATAGTGTTTTACCCACACTGGTCGGTAATAACCACCACTCATGCATGAATTAACCATCGCACTGAGATAGTATTAAGTATATACTTGATAAACAGCGCTAAATGCAAGTTAGAATCCAATCACCACTCTAAATATTTCGGGCAGAACACTGTAATAAATTTAGAAATATGACATTAACTGCCTTACTGTGAATCTGCCTATACAATTTGCTGAGATTTTAATGTATTTTCCCAGTTGTTTTTTTTTTTTGTTTTTTGGCTTTTGTTTACATACACAGTACATATGGGACATATACCAATAGTCATACCAATACATATCACAGGACATACCATGCATTAGATTCCTCTCATTATTCTTGCAATTCTAATGGTTGTTGTTATAGAATCATGTACTGTTTCTATTCATATAATATATTCTCAGAAAACAAACATATTCTATGCCTCAGGAAGGTAAGTTTGTAGGATTTCTATTGCATTCTTATTAAGATTTTCTTCCTTTAGCTACCGCATTCTTGTTCAATGCAATATTAGCAGACCATGATTCTATGATTATTTCCATTGCAATTAACACTATAACACCAACAAAGTCATAGTTTAGTTAATATAGCCTTACTGAAAATTTTGAATTATTGGATCCAGTATGAAAATTAGATCCACTATGACAATTTTGAATCACAGCATTGAACTGACCTATTCCAAGTGCTATTCTTTCTTGTATGCTGGTATCAGTGTCAACCTCTGATTGGTCATGTATGATACCTCCAGTGACATTCATTACACCTGTAATTACAAAACACAGATAGATAGATAGATAGATAGACACAATGTACATCAACCTGCTCCGATCTCATTGTCAACCATGCCGCTTGTCCCCTGTAAGGTAGTGCCAACTGCCATTCCAATCCTCTGACCTACAGTGACATCATCGTCTGCCTCCATTTGTTCTTGGACATTATCACAAACCACACCCACTACATCATTATCAACATTATCTCCAACTACACCTGCTGTATCACCAACTGCAAGATACAAGAAATAATTGATCACATTAAAAATTTAAAGAAATGATTCATTTTATGGACCAAAGGGGGGATAAATAAATCACCTAACAAAGTCTTTAATGTTTTCCTTTGCACAGGAAGGAAATGTAGAGGAGTGCCTTTTCTGGACATTATGTTCAAGTGTTGTCCAAAAATCAAACCATCAAAGACTATGAATTACATTAAACCTAATTTCATGAGATTGTTACAAATTGTTTGGACATTATAAGGAAATATCAGATATGAAGCCATTTTCACTTGTCACTGCCAAATTTTCTTGAGCCAGGACCTGGTCTGGTCCTGGTATAGCTACCTACATCTATGACTGTACAATTCCCATTATATTAATGTTCCTGGTTTACTAACAATAACAATACTAACAAATGTAGATAACAACAAAGAATCTTGTGAAGCACATGTTCATTTAAAATAATTACAGTGTTCTGCCCACACTCGTTGGCACTGGTTGGGAATAACCACCCCTCAGCATGAATTAACCACCACTCAGATGAATTAACCACCTCTAAGATAATACTACTGAGACAGAATTAAGTATAAACTGGATAAACAGCACTAAATCCAATGTAGAATCCAATCACCACTCTAAATATCCTGGGCAGAACACTGGGTATATATATATATGAATACTTTACCTGCCATTTTCAAACGATCAGTAACACTAGCATCGCGACTAGCCTCAGCTTGGTTCTGTACGCCACCAGCCACACCTTCTACAATGTTAGCAGTATTTTCATCTACTAGTCCCGAATCTCTTACAAATTTTTTTGTGATTTGTGCTCCGACTTTTGCAACACTTCTCATTATTTTTGACAGAACTGGCTCAGGCAAACCTTCACTATCATTTTCATCATCTGACGTTACTTTACCATGCTGGATGAGTAAGGTAGAAATAAAAAATTAAGTTAGAGATAAAAAAAATAATTACAATTGTTATCTGAGAAATAATGTCATGTGGAACAGTAGAAAATACTAATTTTGATCAAGTCCTTACGTTGCCAATGATAGAAACCTCACCTTATATATATTAGCTAATGTAGTACCATATACACTCTAATTGGCTTACATGAGGCATGAAGCTATGTTGTATGTTGGCTCATGATTCATGTAAGCAGACGAAATAATTAGAGCATATATGGTACTCTAAAATTGCTATATACATATGTAGTTTCTCAGTGAAATGGTGTAACTATATTCATAGCCTAGAATCATGTGACAACACATAATAATCACCTCATCGATTATCTTTTGCAATTCAGTCTTCCATTTCCTGAAAATAATAAAATAATAAATATAAGAATTGATAATTTATTTATGCATGACAGTAACAGACTAATGGTATTATAGGACAACTTTAATATCATATATGTGAGTATAAATAGACCTGTGTTATGTTTCTTGTGTTAATAGCTGAAGAAAGCTCTTGGGCCAAAACGTTATAATTATATTTCAATGTGTGCATAACTTTGATTTCTTTTACTGTTTGACAACTACAACATTTATTTATAATATTATTTCAAATATCATAATACTGTATAGTAATGTGATATTCTTGGCAGCAATATGGAATACTATTTTTAGTTGTATCGCACATCCCTAGTTTCAATAAAGCTCAACAAACCCCACTAAGTACTATTATATAGTACTCTCTTGTAAACCAATTTCTTGTATAGTGTGTGGGCAGAAAATGGGTTTAGCAAGAAATCCCCTTTACAAGTAACTGTTTTTATAATTTAATCTTCCAGCTGTACATTAAGCATACCACACTAAATAAACAGTTTATACATGAATGTACATATAAAATATATGTGTATATATACATGTACATAGATACATACACAATTCCACATCATATTATAGGTATGTATAATTATTATCTATCTTTCATCATCATAAGACCCTATGAGTGTTATATCAGATTTATAAACACTGAACACGAGGGCGAGGTGATTATAAATCTGGATATAGCACAGGTAGGCATATTATAATTAATATATTTCCCGAAAGACAACACCTTCGTTGATGTCTATTGCTTCTCCTGCCTTTCTGTCTTTACTTTGGAGAAGGTAAGTGTTGTTTCTTGTAGTCTGTGTCGACAGCAGGTTTTATATCTGACCACAGGTTGCTATATTTCATTTATAAACCTTCGATGTTTCACTGTATTGGAATAATTATACCCACTAGTTCTAAGAAAACTCTTGCATAAAACTTGAACTAGCTCGATTTAATACATTCTAATTTTAGAGTCAAATTTCATTTCAACTCATACCCAATGTTGAAGTGAATTGAACTAATTTTATTCAAAAAGGGAAGGGTTGCATAGAGATGGTCCTGTAACGATGCTCCCCACGTACAAAAAAAGAAAGAAAAACAAACACAATGACAAACAGACATAAAAGTACGTACAAGTTTCAAAAAGGAAATGATAATACAATTAAGTGGTCTAACAACAAAATTACATAAAGGTCATTCATGTTCACCATGAGCTCAGAAAAATGTTCATAACTTTAGTTTGGAATGACTAACAACATTTTCACCTGCACCATTTTCTTATAATAGTCCTTCCCGTTCTTTTTTGTGTATGTAAAATTTCAATCTATTGCTTCATTATTGAGTTATAGTATAAATCATGTATTACCTTTATGACATTAAACTATACACTACATTACATATAAAGTCATCATATCCTAATTTTGACGGCATCGTGAATGTGAACAGACTTTAGATAAACATTCATTCTTAAGAATGACTCAGAACCAACCACATTAAAAGATAAACTATTCTATAAAAAGCGGCATTGACAAAAAAAAACAAATATCTGAAGAAGTTTACATGAGAAATAGGATGCAAAAGAGAAGAGAATGTAATCTTGTGCAGTTTGAATAAAGCAACGCTCAAACCAATGGCATCTAATTTACATATTATCTGGAGCAATGGTGAACTGGACGTTAGGTTTAATTAAAAGGCTAAGGGTTGAAGCTGTAGCATCAGCATTGCTTCTGTCTTCTTGAAAAATAAAAAGCTGGTTGCACAATTTTAGGTATTTAGTAATGTGTGAGTGTGGATGTGAAATCAGTCCTTTGTCAAATATGAATTTTGTCAAGCACCAACACTCATTATTCAGCGATATTATACAAGTAGTGAAGAAAATCATGTATCGTTTAGTTAGCTTTCTGTGCAAAATGGCTGAGTAACGAGCATATAAATATAAGCATTTGACAAAATTGTTATTTGACAATTGACAGATTTTCGCATCCATGGTCACATATAGTTAATAGCTAAATCTAGTTTTCTCAGATCTTATAACACATATTTTGAATGTGGTAATTACCAAAGCTATTCACATTCATGATGACCTCAAAATTATGATGTGATGACTTTATATGTACTGTTGTGTATAGTTTAATGTCATAAGGTTAATACATGATTATACTGTAATTCAATAATGATTGAAATTTGACACACACAAAAAAGGATGGGAAGGATAATTATATGAAAATGGCACAGGCAAAAAGATTGATGGTCATTCTAAACTGAAGTTATGAACATTTTTTTGAGTTCAAAGTAGTAATATTGCACGAGTTGATCTCGTCATTCTCAATATGCTATGTTAAACTATCACACATCAGCTGATACACAACTCCCACAGGTATAGTAGGTTACACATAAAAGGTTATGGAAACATGTACCCAAATCTATTTTAAATTTCTAAGTGCAATACAAGTTTTCAAAACCACTACTATCATCACCTCACATGTATGTTTAATATAGATACTATACATGTACATGTACATAGATACATGTATATCACATACATAATGGTATAATTAATATAGATAATTGTACATGTACATGTTCACACAGGTGTAACTTGGTAGCTCAGTTGGTAAGAGCATCTGTCGAGTGTCGTGGGTTGAAATCCCACCTGAGGCTACTCATTTTCATTTTTTCATTTGCCTTAAGTGTCTGTCTTTCTTTCTTTCCATCTCAAGTGTTATCATGTACATAGCTACATATATCACATACATAAAAGTACATGTATAGATACTAATCATAATTGTACATGTACATGTACATAGCTACATATATCACATACATAGTGGTACATGTATAGATACTAATCATAATTGTACATGTACATAATATATATACATAATAATATACTTACGTATTTCAAAATTATATTTTAATATAATCATGATGTCACATTTAGTAGTAACAGATGGCGGGTGTGTTTATTTAGAATTCACTGACAATATTCAATATGGAAGTATAATCGACATCTTTAGTTTAGCTAACTAATAATTACATGTGTAGGCGGAAGGGTGTGGTAATTATAATAATTATTGTTATTATATTGAATTACTTTTATGGTCGTTGTATGCATTCATTGACAGAAAAGCAACACCCACATTTCAGTGTTTTTGATAAGCTCATATGGCGTACCATTGGCCCAAAGAGCTTCTTATTTGGCACTGTACAGTTCTCTCTCTTTGAGCCAAATGGCATAGTTAAATTATGATTATATTATCACTATATAATAGCATTAACTCTTTGTTAATTGGCTCAAGATGTATTCCCAATGGCACACACACTAACCATTGTTGAGTCAATTTGGCTTATTTCAAAACATATCAAAAACTCTGCCACAATTCAATACCCACATATATATATATATATATAATATATATATATATACTAGTGATGTGTAATACACCCAAACATAGTATTCCCTATTGCAATACACTACTGGTATATACCACAATATAAATACCAATACAATGCTTATAAAATGTGAAGAAATGGTTGCTTGATTAGAGATGGCATAACTAGTAATTTGGTTGCAAGTTTAGAAAAGCAAACTAGCCACTCAAGTGTATCGATGCATCCAAAAGCTAAAACTGTATCACTATGCCAAGTGAAAATATTGATAATCCTACGTACACATATACAAGTTGATGTAACAGTGCAAAGGTACTGGAATTTACACCTTATTAACACAGAGTGAGAACAATATTAATTACCCTAGCTGGAAAGTGTAGGCAGAAGGATATTTTGTGCATTAGAAAATTTCTGATTATTACAAGGATGGTCAGAAGAAGACTAAAGTTATGAAAATATCTATTCATTAGAAAATTTTCTTATTTGCCCAGCTCTTTTGGCACTACATTTAAAATATATTATCAAAATTATAAGTCATGTGATCAATGTGTATACATTATTAATTAAATAATCAGTTACATAATTATACTATCAGTAGTGCCTTCACTGCCTTAAAAGGAATTTCACAGCATGGTAAACAGCTTCATTTTTAATCGTATAATCATGATTGCTACTAATTAATGTATTGTATACTGTTTAACTCACTTTATATCTTCTGGATCTGTACCATATAGATAGAATGTACGTCCCTCAATTGCAAGGCCAAAAGAAAGTTTATCTTTTGCTTCATCAGGCCATTCAAGTCCATGAGTTTTGTTTTTGTTTCTTACTCCCCTACCTTCTGTCAAGTCAATAATTCCTTTTGGCTCAGGATCATCTTCCTTGCAGTAGTATAAAAGTGTGTCGCTTTTCAATACAAAATATCTCTTTTTCCAATTCCTGTACTGGCCTCCTATATGTATAAAATGAGGGAATTGTATTCAATTTGTCTTCTAACATATATAGTCATTGAGTTGATGAGGTGATAGTGAAGCACTCTTGTGGTTACATTTCTGCAGCATTGATATTAGCGAATGCAATATGGCGTTATAAGTATATTTTATATTCACTGCAGCAGTTCATTACAAATAATTGTTACACTAGACTCTGCTGGAATTCTTACCTTGTTTAGTTAGAAATCCAGAATATATAATATCTTCATCAGAATCAGGAACAGGACACTCAGGAGTAGCCATAGTAAATTTTTTCCTGGAGTATATGAGGATTATGAGCTATGAGCCAACCACTAATTATGAAAGTCCTCTTGAGGGAAGGGGTCTACCTTTAATTAAAAAATGGGTCTGACTACTAGAAATTGATTTTTAGATGGTGAAGACTATTACTAATATAAATCTATTACTATAACTCTGAGACAATGGGCAAATTAAAACAACTTGGTGTGGTGCTCTTGCATGCAATTTAGTGGGCGTCATGCATTCTCTTCTTTTATACTATTGTTGCATTTTACCTACTTTAACTTTAATTAAAAAATTTACTTTTAGTGTTGTTTCACTGTCAGAGTGTCAAGTGTCGACATTGTAAATAGTCATGATTTATAAAACATTAAATAGATTTGTGATGATAATGTAGTAGGTAATAATCCAGCTAACATTTACTTCACTGCTTCAATCAGTGTTTTTTCAGGGGGCATTCCCCATGAAATGTAGATGTTGTAAGATAGTGTTCAGACAATAAACCCTTTTTATGCTTTTCAGGAGGGGGGGTAGGGCCCTTTTGGCCTCCCTGGTCCTAATCCACTGCATTATTGTTTTATTCTGCACATTGCATATTAATTATACATGTGTAACTCCTCCTTTATGGGAATTTTCGTTCCCCAAATCTTAAAGACCCTTCCTAAAATTTGTTTATGAAGCATTCATTAATTTTTGTATGTACTGCACTTTGAGGTAAAGCCAGTGGGATCATAATTATTGTTATTGACAATTGGAATTCTCCATCTTCAAGCAATATTGATGATTATTATTACTATATATAGTGAACACTAAAATATCTGACCACCTACAACCATGAACCATAGTATATACCAAGAAATTGTACCAAAACAATTATTTTCATATAGACCTTAAGGATAATGTGACTATGAACATACGTGGAAACCTGTATAAAAATAGCTATTGTTATGACTCACAGCACCAAAAGGGAAAGCGTGAGGTACGTATGTAAATTTATGCCCTGTTTAATTTCATCCAGGTATAGGTATGAATATGATCATCAGAACCTCATCTCAAAATGCTGGGCCCTCCATTTTCTAAAGCATCTATATTTTGGGAGTTGATATTCATAAACATTAAAATTTGGGGATTTGACATTTTGTCAGTTCAAGTTTTGGGATTTACATTTTGACAGTGGAATAGACATCAATGCACTGTAAAACTAATTGGTTGTTCCAACCAATTTGATTGGTCATATGAGTTTCATCTGGTTAATAGTGCCTTTTCATATGTTCTATATGAAGTAGTATAAATTATTTCTAAATACACATTCATGTACTAAAGGTCATTCACCATGACCTCAGAAAAATGTTCATAACTTTCAATTGCACCATTTTCGTATAATAGTCCTTACCATTCTTTTTTGTGTATGTCAAATTTCAATCCATTGCTTCAATATTGAGTTACAATATAATCATGTATTAACTTTATGACATTAAACTATACATATAACATCATCATATCACAATTTTGAGGACATCGTGAATGTGAACAGACTATAGTTATTCACTCTCTTGAACTGAACTGACCATTATCAAGAGGCTCAAACTCTAACCACTACACCACACTGCCTCCTTAAAAAAAAAGAGTGCCCATCAAACTGTGACTTGTTGATGGGAGTGACTAAACCACATATACACAACAAGTGTATAGTCTATCAGTTTGTGGGGAACTGAAGTTCTATTATACCCTCTGACTTAAAGTGCCATCAGAATCTGCAGGGTGGTAAGTCCCACAAATTGACTGGAAAGACCACAATTTCCAAAGTGGACCCCTTAAGAGTAAATATTAGCTACCAAGCAGAAATATCAAAACAAATCTGCATTGAGGGAAAATAGAAACTCCTGTAACCCTTAAAATAACCCTTTACTTTTTACAATGAACTTAACACATTTTTCTTGTGGTCAATTAGAGTCTCTTTGACCAACTTTTGAGAGCGATACTATTTAGTTTCCACTCTTCACAAAAAGGTGGCACATCCCGGGGCCCCTTCCACACCCTCTCCTTGGCAGCTGCAATGCAGCTGCCATTGTCATGTCCCCAATCTTTGTTAGCCCCTCATTTTGAACATGCTGTCTCTGCCTCTGAACTATGCAAGTATGCATGTAATTTTATCTGCAGTTTAGATTTTATACAATGAACTTTCTGAATGTATAGTGCGGCACTGATGTGTAGCCTGAAGGGGTACATGTATTACGTATGTACCAATATCAGCTGTATATGTAGTTGTTACCTCCAGTGTCAGTTTGTTGGAAAATGTATATATATACATTTTACAAAAAATTAACAGGGCTATTTCAGACAGACAGATAGATAAATAGATAGATAGTTAGATAGATAGATAGATAGATGCATTTAAAGAGAAATACTGCATCTATGCAATTCATGAGAAAAATCAATGATAAAAATTATAGTCATAAAAAGATAAAGACTAAAATAAAATCGAAATAGCAAACAAAATTATATTTATCAAGATAGGTCAGACAGGATCTACAAGATATTATATATATAGTATTGTAGGAAATATATACATGTACACCTTCATGCTCATTTAAGTATGATAAAATGTAGTATTAACTGTTCCTTTTCATAGATACATTGTGATACATAATTAGAGTTACCATGGTTATTAGCTGTACTCGATTTTGAAAAAGTATTTGAAGAATAAGAAGTTTTGACAAGTTGTATGTTATAATAGTTATAATAATTATACTGCAGAAGATAACAATATGTAACTGGGGAATAAATTACTGTGGACTCTGCTGACTGGAGCTGTCGTAAACAATAAACACGCAATAGGGGGAAAATCTGGGGAATTTCCCAAATCCGAAACGGGAAGATAAGGCTGCTCCCACACTGCTACAGCATTTTTCAATCACTCGCCGTTTCAAGCCTTGAAAGATGGCAACTGCAGACTGTTGTTCACTACAAAATGTTATGTAAGCCATTGCAATATTCAATAGTCTATATAATTATGTATGTATAATTATAATATATATATATAATAAAATTATATAATTATATATGTATATGTATAATATTATATTATATAAAAATTATATTACAATATATACAGCATAAACGTTTTCTGCATAATAGTTACTGCATGTTTTGAGGTACCAACATAACGTAATTATTCAGTACATAAAGAATAATCACGAGTGTTCACAGGTTTTTTCATTCGTACTCGCTGTTGTTTTGATTGAGCTATTTATAAGGGATTGTACAATATCACTTATACTTGCATTATGCTACCATTTACATCATTAGTTTCTAATAATGGAATATTGGATTAACCGTATTTCTTTACTTCTTGTGCATTCGGCATTCCTGCATTGCTTTGGTGTTTGTAGACTGTGATTGAGGTCAACTAAGTGTATCATTATGGAAATCGCAAGGTCTGAAATTTGCAACATAATGATTTGTATCATTGAAATATAGTAGTTACAGTGTTTAAAATGCAAGAAAATGGAAGAGACGAGAAGTTGCAATAAACTTAACAATACAGTTAGCTTATAACTGCATGAGCAATTAATAACTTAAACTAAACATTATACTCAATACTTTACTGCATATATAACGATAAATAGAAAGTAGTCAGGTGTGGCCTGACTCTTGCGTTTACGGAGAGTCAGGACCGCAGTGTATACTGAACTTGTGCCAACTAGAGAAATTCTACAGTAGCCAGGAAGTGAAATCATAACCCTTATAACTAGTAATAAAAGTATGGAAGTATAGTAGATGATGTTGCTGAGCAATTAGGTTATACTTTAAAAGAAGAGCAAAGGAAGGTATTATGTATATAGCTTTGTTGACTAGGAGGATGTTTTTGCTGTTCTGCCTACTGCATCGTTATAGCAAATCTTTGTGTTACCAGTGCTTGCCATTTATCTTTGATGGTCTCAGAACTGATGGATTGCAGTCTATCATTCTTTTTATCAGCCCTCTGGTAGCTATAATAAAGGATCAGGCCAGAAAGCATCCTTCTAGGGGTAATCATGGTAGTCATATGCAGCTGATTTATATCTACATCAACATTCAATTCCTCAAAACTTGTAAAGTCTTGGAGTAAGAAGATTTGAATATACTACATCTGTTTGCTGTCTGTGAGGTAATATCTTTTCTGCAACCAAAACGTATTGACATGCCATGAGCTCCACCCATATGGCAAGCAGAGCCCAACCCAAAGCCATATAAGTGTGGCACGAGTTCAGTATATACTGCAGTCCTGACCTTCGTAAACACAAGGGTCAGGCCATGCCTGACTATAACTAAAGTACCAACCCCATAGGAAGTATTGAGATGGATATGCAGTAATACTGTGTTGGCACAATTTGAAAACCAAGTTGCAACATATGTTCACATAAGTGTACTATATAGTACATAGTATACTGTCCCGCGACATGGGCAAAATCATTACATTATAGCACATTTCTATTGCATCCATTTCCATTTTGTCACTTTAGATTGAAAAATACAGTGTCGAAAGATGAAAATATCGGAGGTGTTATGTTTCTACCACACTCCATAATTTGTTTTGAAGATGAACTGGAGGCATTGCAAAGTACTACAGACAAGATGATCAAGATGAGAGAAGGGAAATGCACCCTTGAAGACATTTTAAATATTCCTCTAGCTCTATCTTGCGAGCCTGAAAAAATTTATGTAACTACCAATCATTTGCTGGAAAAGGTTGAAAGACTACTGTTTTCCTCTACTGCACCCGTTAGAATCAAAATGAACTCTTGTCGAGAAATTATGAAACAAGTCTTGGTGGACTTTCAATTGAGAGTACTAGAGAGGAAGAGACTTTTTACTGATGGCAGTCCAACAGCTAATATAAGATTCTTATCTGTTGAAAGGCAACAACAATATCTACCAAAAATGCAATTTAAAGCATGGGTTTTGAAATTTCCGAAGACAGGACATGACTTTATGATCAATCACATTTTAACAAAGATAATTTGTGGCTCTGCAGAAACATGTGATATTGTTAGCAAAAGAGATCAGAATGTTGCAATAGTACAAAATCGATCCATGCTGATTGCTACGGAAAGTCAGAGCATCGAAGCTGTTGTGAAAAAATCTGAAAACAATGATTGTTTTATTGTCATTACTGGTAGAGATCCTGAGCAAGTATCAGATGAAAAGTGGAAAGAGTATACTACTATGCTTTGTGAGCAGTATATATACTTGTGCAAACAAGGATTTGATTTATATGACACAATACAATGCACCACAACTGCAATACAAGAATCTTGTCCAGGTATGTAAAACAAAAATACGGATTATTTGTGAGCTAGTTTAACCTCTATAAATAAAACAAAAGTTTGTTTGTTTGTCTGTCTGTCCCTCTGATAAATGTACTTCGATAAAATTCACTGAGAAGACTCCTTTGTAGTTGCACATCTCTGCTATTGCATATCATTGTATCAACAGCTCTGTACGTCGATTGCCAGGAGTTAACTTTGATTGTATTACAGTTTCTAGGATATTTATAGTAGGGGATTACTTTGGTTTCAATGTAGCTGTTAATATCAGAATATGTATCCCATTCTTTAAATGGGTCCTGTTTGCTAGTAGTATACAAGTTCCATTTCTGTGGTACATGTAAGGCTTTGCATCTTACTAACAAAGTTTTAGCCTGCACATATAGGCAAGCTCAAATTATGTGTTCAGTCGTAGTATTGGAGATATTTAGACCATTAGGACATTATTGAGGACAGTTAGAACGAATAAGAAGCTACATTCTTCTTTTGTCTCAAGAAGCAAATATTTAAATTTTGAACAACAGCTTTTGGAGCCTGAGGATTAGAAACAGTTGCAATTTTTTCATCTTTGAAATGTACACAGTTCTGAGGTTTTGAAACAATGTAAACTTCATCTAGGGTTTTCAAATGTGGTACTCATGTATCTCATAAACTCCTCACACCTCACCTTCGCTGGGACATAATAATCAAAACATAATTTTATATTCTATTCCTCAGGGACAAGGTCAATAGTTACTGGTGACATTGTCTCTAAAATCAAAAGTAACAGCGCAAAACAGTGCAATGAACTAAACTGACAAGAAAAAAGAATTTATTATTATATTTTTGTAATTAGCTATATATATATATATACTTTTAGTTTTTTTGATAATGTTATAATAATTATAAAGACACTAAATGTATAAACAATAGACGTATTGACGAATGTCAATCAAACTGTTTACATGATATGATAGCCGATCAAAGAAAAAAATTCAGTCAACATTTCAAGTGACACTATGATAGTGGATTTGCTGGCCTCTTCATTCATAACTGGAACAGCAGGACATTAACCTCACCCAAGCCATGAAATAAAACAGCCATGCATGTTCTGCCTGTCATATTATGCTGTTATGAACCTTCTTACATCATCACTCAGGCTGACTCAGCTGAGGGCACATTTGTGGTGTGATTTCAAAAATTTTCTAAATCTGTCAAAAATTTGTATGACGCAATAATTATGCGATGTGAGCGGGAATTCAAACGAAGAATGGTGCATGTGTTCAGCTGCAAGTGCGAAGTTGAGTTTCTCCATTTATGTTCAGCTGCTTGGTTAGAGAAGATCTCGAACTAAATAGCTAGTTGCTTGTTGGAACTCATCACAGCAGGACTGGTGCAGTGGTTATTAGCCCCGCCTAACACTTGATAAGTCCACCCCAAGACACAGGGATACGCCTCCTCCCTTCTGGAAGCAGACATATATAAAATACAACATCTCTTATCAAAAAAGCAAGCAGCAGCTGCTTGCCCTAATTGATAATATCACTTACTATAATATTTTGGAAATTGTCTTCGATTTGTAATTTTTTTAGTTTCTTTCTCAGGCTTTCTGAGAGGTAAGTTGTTTATTTGATGTGTAAAAATAAGTGTTGATGTACCATTAGACATAATATATATATATATATATATGCATTATAAAGGAATATGGTTTCTGATTCACACAATGAAACGAGTAGTATCAAGTGTTACTCTAAGGATGCAACTGTGTATGTGTATGTGTGTGAATATTTTTATAGTTCTGCAATGTGATGAAATGTTATTGTAAGAACAAGCCACATGTTGTAGATATATAAATTTATATATATAACGGCTAATATTATTGTTATGAGCAAATACAATATGAATTATATATAATATAGATTTATATATTTCATGGTGTATATATAATGTTATGATATTGTACATAATTATTATATAAAATAATTATGTTAATACAGCAGACGTTTATGTAAACTATGGAAAGTTCCACAACTACAACAAATACTACCACCACTGTAAGTATTACTAGCGATGTCGTTACTGATGTAAACAAACCTGAAGCCGTTGAAAGCGCTGGTCTGGGAATCAGCAGCAATTCGCCTTGTTCTGTGAATGGACAAGCTAAGCAAGATCTTCCACAGACTATTTCAGAGGAGAATGTTGAGAGCGAAGATATCCAGACTATCGACGCCATTGAAGGTAGCGATGTAGAGAATGTAGACAAATCTGACAAGGTAATGTAGTTTAACTGTTATTATTAACTCACCACATTGTGAATATATTCATAAACTGTTTATTCAAATCTTATTATATTTTTTTCTGCTTTGTTGAGTTTAGTTTTATGTTTCACGCCTTCTCTCAACAGAAATCACTGATCCATACAACTATATGTAATGGAGATACTCATCCAGTTACTGTTACAAGCAAATCTTCAATTAGTACTACAGCTAAAAGACCAAGCATAAAGGTTCTGTCACATAAACAGAGGCACATCATAATAATAATATTGTGTACATAGATGTTACTGCAGCAGTAACCTAACTCCCGGATAAAATTAGATACTAAAACTAATTCTCCGGCATGAAGAATTACTATTTTAAAAAATCTATCTCAGGTCAGAACAACACCCTCAAAATCATCTTATCCATTAATGGGATATCAACTATTACCAGTCATACCTCAACCTGTTCTATTTCCAGTTGTAAGGATTGTCTGTTTGTTTGTCTGAGTCTGTGTGAAAGTACTAATAGTAATTGTGTTGATTCTTAATTATCACCATTAGTAGTGTTTATTGGGGAAATATATTTTATAATTAGCAAAGAGCAGGTGTAGTATAATATTATGTCATATCCCACATTTATGTTTTTATTAATTCAAAGACGAGTCCTCACTCCTGTGTTATACATGTATATTGTATTAAGAACTACTCTCATGAAGTCGTTTTGTAGTAATACTTGATTTCGAATTTAATTTTAACTAAGAGTATAGTGTTGTTTCAGTTAACTATAACTATAACTACAACTAAAACCCCTTTTAGTAAGGCCAGTCCCAGCAATTGTGTATACTACCTTTTAGTTAACTAAACTATAACTAATTATAGGTCTACTGTAATAACTATAACTGAAAATTGGCCAATAAGGGCACTTTTAGTTAGTTAACTAAAACTAAAACCCTTTTACAAAGATGTAGTAAGCCTAATATTTAAAACTACAACTAAACTAAAAGTTTGAAGAATCAGTCGCACTAACTATATAACTAAAAGTAGTCATTTTCGTCATACTAAAACAACACTACAAGAGTACCCTAATGTTGTATACATTTAATTTAACTTTCAGGTATCCAAGAATCATTATACTGGCTATCCACAATCTTCTAGTCCTAACAACCAAGCAGACTTGCTAAGTTCTACTAATCTGTATATCAAAGGATTACCAGAAAACTGTACAGATGAAGATCTCTCCAACATGTGCAAACAGTAAGTATTAAATATTGTGGTTATGCATGGATAGAGATTAAGTACTCTGTTTTCTGCAGGTATGGGAAAATTGTATCTACAAAGGCGATCTTGGACAAGAAGACTACCTTATGCAAAGGTACATGTTGTATGGTGTGAATTTATAATTAATCAACGCATTCACTCAACACATTAACACATCAGTGATATATTGTCTTTGATCCAGGCTATGGGTTCGTTGATTTTCATAGTCCAGTAGATGCTCAAAGAGCAGTCCAGAGTTTACAGGCAAATGGAGTGCCAGCCCAATTTGCTAAAGTATGTAATGTTTATAACTATTCTATTATGTCTAGCTATGTTTACTTTTTTATAAAGTATGTGTTTTAATATATACTAGGTGGTCAGTGGTCTAACTTGAATGTTTGCTCTGTATAATTATGATTAATTTAATTGGATGAGAAAGAGAGAGAGAGAGAGAGAGAGAGAGAGAGAGAGAGAGAGAGAGAGAGAGCCCCCCCCCCCCCCTGGCAGCAGTACATAGAAGTTTGAAATAAGTGATGCTTCATTACTCTTGAAGCTTAAAATTTGTCCTAAAGAGCACTAGATTTTTTTTATCACATTGCATGCTACCTGTATATTGATGAGCACTAATGACTGTACATGTACATAATGTTGCAGCCTCATGGGGTTGGCTAAAAAGTTAACTGTTTAAAGTTGGGCTAACCACAATGGCTTCTCAAGTTGGTGTAGTCAAGAAGTTGGGTTGTCACCATTAGCTTCATTACTGCCAACAAGGCTGTCTTTAAACCATTCTATAAAAACTAATGTAATTATATATATATTATATATATATTATTAATAATGATTTAGTACATAAATACATATATAATTTTATATAATGATGTAAAGCACTTGTATGTTTTATATCCATGTGTGTAAACTAATTATACATGTGCACAGCACATTGTGCATAAATAAATAGCCTTCTCCAACAATTGATATAAAGAAGTGCTCTTGATATCAGCGCTTTTAAAAGTGTTCCACTTACTTCTTAAGAGCTTGGCTAAGATTGGAATGCTAAATATTTGATTCAAGTATAAATAAGATCTCATAGCTGTACATGTGTATATAATAATATATCAGTAGCTCCAGATGGTCTTTGGCCAATAACCCTTTTTGGTGTGATTTCTATGAGTATGTTTTTTTTAATTTTAGTTGCAAGAACAAGACCCCACCAATCTTTACATGTCAAATCTTCCTAAAAACTATTCAGAAAAGGTAAGCAATAACAATATGCATGTGTGAAGAGATTGTACTAAGGTCTGTTCACATTCATGATGACCTCAAAATTAGGATATGATGACTTTATGTGTAATAATTATAGTGTATAGTTTAATGTCATAATGTTAATACATAATTATACTGTAACTCAATAGTGAAGGTATAGATTGAAATTTAGTAGACATACATACACATACAATGTTCATGTATGCGTGCATACAAAAAGAACAGAAATGACAAATTATGAAATTTTTTTCTGAGGACAAGGTGAATGTGAATGACCTTTAAATTAGCCAACTGTGTGTAACATGGACATGGAATCATGTTGCATATTGAAATAGCATTGATCATGTTCCTGTACTGGAGAAAGTATTTCTAAAATTGATATAAGTCATTATTATTGAACAAATGTGTTCTGAAAGGGCAATTGAACACATACATGTAAACGTACATTTGTACCATATCATCTCATCACAACATCATTATTATAATCAGATATAGTGTTGCAGATAATCATATAAATTATGTTTTTGTGAATCAATTTTCAATAGCAGCACCTCTTTGGATTAGTGTATAACTAATATAAGCTATAACTGATAAGCTGAAACTGATTTTTGGTATGAGCTTCAGTTAACTTATAAGTTACTGGTCTACTGAAACTAACCATAGTTAATATTTTTAATGAAAATTGCGAGACTACTAAAAGTGGTCTTCATTGTAATAGTAAAATAGCGACATGTATATATGATTTACATGTAAGTATAGTTATTGGAAATTCTGTTTTTGATGTAATGTTTATTCTACATGTTTTAGCATCTTGAACAAATGCTTGCACCATTTGGTACAATAATATCAACCAGAATACTAAGAGATACCAGTGGTAACAGTAGAGGTGTGGGATTTGTGAGGTGAGAAGTATACATAATAAAATTCATTGATAGTTTCAGTTACATGTTTCCACCCATCTATTGTAACCTCAATCTGTTTAACACTCTTTGAATATCCACACTATTTGTGGGCTATAAATAATGTGTCACTCATGGACACCATGTTTAACCCACAGACATATCTGAGGCTAACATAAAACATATTCATAGTTACTTATAAATAAGCATATTCATAGCCAATAATTGTGTCTATGCAAATTGACAGCCATTGGAAATACATGTTCATGTACATCTTGAGCCAATTAACAAAGAATTAATGCTGTTAGTGACAATATAATTGCACCACTGGTCCAAGGAGAGAACTGTGCAGTGCCAAATAAGAAGCTTTTGGGGCCAATGGTGCACCATATAATATAAGCTTATCAAAACAATGCCTCACAGGACTAAACATCAAAAGGAACTAGGTTTAAACAATTGTATTCTCTATCTGTCCTGATGAAATTGCTCAGTTGAGAGACCATTGCACTGCAAATCCAAAGGTTCCTGATACAAACATGAGTTTCAGAATTTGTTTTATTGTGGTCTATTCTACATGCAATATTGGGTTCGATGATCAACTCTGTATTAAATATTTCACAATCTTTCTATACCTTTTTAGTGCGTTGAATATGTGGAGTACAACATTGTATGTCATATCTTTTGTCGTTATTTGCCATTTTTGTTTGTCTTGTGAACTGATATACACTACAACACACAAAAATGTGATGCCTGTATGCTGCTCACATTTTCTAGCCAAATTTTAGCGTGCTGTATCAACCTACGTGTAAATAGTACATCCAAATATTAGTGAATGGGCAGCACGATCAATCCAAAGACCTTGTCACCATCAACACTCACAAGGGACAAATAAAAGCAGATATGTGCTGCACGTATGAATATACATATTGTCCAATGTTTAACTCTCCCACATGCATCCTGGATGTGTGTAGCCTGCATGTTTGCAGCTTTGAAAGTAAACACGTATTGCATATATACTGCAACTTTTACGAGGGAAGGATTTAATTTTCATGTTCACAATTCTTGTATGCAGAGTGTGGAAGACATGAAACCAAAATGTATATTTTTTTTCACTACAATATAAATGACCTTATTATTATACTATTTCAGACTAGACTCTAAAGAACATTGCGAAAAAGCAATCGAAACTTTAACTGGTACTGTCCTACAAGGTATGTGTAGTTAATAGAATCATTTATAACATATGTTACTATCTTTTATTGTTTAGGAGCTGTTGAACCTTTGAATATAAAGTTTGCTGACGGAGGAACGAATAAGAGAAAACCTTTACATGGTGTGTGTGTGTATATATATGTGTGTGTATACATGTGTATGTGATGCATTCAACGTAGCTCCATTTATATGGACAGCACTGTAAACTAACATATGTTTGAGAAGAGGCAACCTCCTCCATTGTAATACACATACATGTACATCATGCAGGTCCTGCTAGTCCCTGGAAGGATGTTGGTTTTCCTGAAGTTTTTGGTGCATCACAGTGGAAAGATTTTGTTGTGCCTGACGTAAGTATCATACAGTAGTATTTATCTGAATAACTACATGTATGTGCAGTACCTGTTAAAAGAGATTACGTGTCATGCAAGAATCAGAGGAGATTAGCTACGCAAAGACTGCATGATGCACTATAAACACACTTGCCTTGGTGTCTTCAGCAACTAATAAAAGATGATTTTAGTATATGTACACATGTAGCTTCATTAGAATAACGTTTATCCAGCTAAGGAAGGTAGAAATTCCAAATTGAGAGTTGACAAAAGTTGCTTATGAAATACACCGCTAACACAATAAATTGTGTGTTCACGTGATACGTTATTCTGCACAGTTGATCATCCCCAATAATTTTGCGTGGAATACGCAAGTTTCTAATGACAGGTACTGTAAATTGTAAGTGTTCCAGTGATCAATTTTTATTCTTTCTCCCTCTAGTATGTATATGAAATGCCACAAGTATTAGCGCAGAATGGGTAAGCGAATATATAGTGCATACATGTACAGTGTATGTACAGTATTCTGTGTTTTGGATAAAGCTCCCAAAGTGCTTCTTATTTGACTCTGCAGTTTCCTTTCAGTACACTTAATTATGATATTAACTCTGTTAATTTGCTCAAGGTGTATTCCCAACACTAAACGTCATTCACATTCACCATGACCTCAGAAAAATGTTCACAAGTTTAGTAAACCAATAATCGCACCCTTTTCATATAATTATCCTTCCTGTTCTTTTTTTCAAATTTCAATCCATTGCTTCATTATTAAGTTGCAGTAATAATCTTATGACACCAAACTATACACAATATTGCATGTGCAACCTAAGTTTGAGGTCATCATGAAGTGGAACTTTTAATCATTGTACCAATTAGTCTATACTTCATATTTACATTGGTGTATATTTTTAATCTATACAGATACATGGGTTCTCGATTAGTGTCACATAACATGGTCACAACTCCACCTGTGAGTTTATTTGACAAGTAATTTTAACAGAGGGGTTCTGCATTGTAAATTTTATTTTTATATTTGCTGCAAAGCAAAAATGTGCAAATGTGCTTGTATTGTGAAGAAATTGAAATGCGTATTTTACCCCTTTGCACTGATGTACATGTATATTGTAAAGCTTTGGTATTAGAGTTTTCATGATACTGTATATGATTTTGGTATATGTGGCTTTATTGGAATGTATTGTTGTATCTGTCGATAGTAAGTAATACCAAACTTCATATTGAAATACCGAATATCAAGTTTGATATGCACGTGGTAGTTTGGTTGGATTGCTTATTTGAAGTTATTTCTTTGCTACAAGATGTTTCCTGCAGTCTTCAGACCATGTACATGTACATGTATGTACACAGTTGAACTTTAAGCAGAAAAATAATGCTAAATGGAAAATTTATCAAACAAGAAAAAATAAGCATATTTAAGACATTTGCAATTGTACTGTAATGCCAAAGCTGCAATAAGGTTGCCTTCACATCTTATGAATATCCATTATGTGGTTGGTTGGGGGTAGGTTAGGGGCTCATTGTGGTTAGGGTTCAATCGGTGTCAAAGTAAACTTAGTCTTTGAAGATATGACTGGCACATGACATGTGGCTTGAAAATCACACTCTTCTTACTTTTATGGGACTAATCTATAAGCTTAATGATGCCTCCAGTTCCAGTGAGAGTGAAAGCCAGGCCCACAGAAAGATGAAAGCTGGAAGCTGATCTGCTAGTAAAAAGTGGGCGTTGCCCGCGAGTGATTTATCGACCTAATACGAGCTCAAAATGTAAAAATTCCTTGCTTTAACTGCAGAAATACAATGTAGCTATGTCTAGATATTATAAAAAGCTGTAGTGACTGTTAAACTTAAAGGAAAACTATCAAAATCATAATTGTGCATCCACAGACAGGTGGTAATTACTGCGATACAAAATTTGTTATAATCATTATCACGATTGGCAAAAAATATCGCGATAAATCGATGTTATCGCTCATCCCTAATTTTTACAATAATTATAGCATTATGATATTGCTTTTGCCAATATTCACAAGCCTTACTAATGTGTCTTTGCAATTAAAATAATATTTTTGCAACCTACTAAAAGTACATTTGAATTTCATGCAGGACCTCTAGCATTGAATCAAACACTTACAGTAGTGCACATAGACAGATATATTCAACTACATGTATGAAGAATGATATATTATTCCAGTGCTTTCATGTTGTGTGTTGATTTAAGAATTAAAATGCCACAAGTCCTTGCCAGCTGATACATGTATGTACATGTACAGTAGCCCCAAATAAAAAGGTTACATGTTTCTGTTTTTTCAAAACAGAATTCCATTTCCATTTAAACAGAAACGGAAAAATCAAAAACAGAAAGAAAAGAAAACAGAAACGGCATTACACGAATTTTTAATTTAATTAAAATTAATAGGGGTGTGGCTCAGTAACGTGCATGCGCATATCCGTAATTGAGTCTCACAGGTGTTGATAGAGAATGATGAGCTGCTTCTTGTTAAAAGTGGGTTGATAACAATTGTAAGCGGTATGATGGGAAAATAAATAAAGAATATGTTGCTAACATTGTTAGGGAAAAACATGGAAAGCTAAAAGCTGGAGAAAAGTTGAAGTATACAGTTCGTGGTAACACTAGTCTGGAATGCTGAGATTGTAGAGTATCCTGTATAGCAGTGGTTCTCATCGTCACTTCGCATCTTTGTCCCTACAATCTTTAGCATCTCCAGATCCTCCTCTTCGCTTCATCGTTTTGTATTTCTTCAGAACAAGGCAACTGTCTACCTTGTGATGGGTATACCTTCTTTGCCAAGTAATCGGCAACATCTGCTCGATTGGTTCGTCCTTCGCCATGAACCAACTGTAATATACGTGGTTTAACATATTCTGATAATACCATTATAATATTAACAAAAAAAAGACTTGGCAACAGAGAACACTAAATTACTAACGTTGACACGTGCGCAAATTACTAATTACGCCACACCCATACAAACCGCAAACCGAAACGGATTCCGTTTCTCTTATTTTTTATTCCACTTGCTTTTCTGTGCTTTCACTTTCCTGTTTATAAACAAAAACGAAAAATACAAAATGGAAAGAGAACGCACAAAACAGGAACAGTGTAACCTTTTTATTTGTGCCTACTGTATGCTAGACTTGTCTTGAATTTTTTTAAGTGTACATGTAAGATCATGTTGAGCAATTACATGTAGGTAATATCTTGCACTCCATTGTCTGCAGTTTCTCTCCTACTGTTATTATCAAAATAATTTCTTTCCTCTTAGTATGTACAATCATCATCTCAAGTATCTGGATATCAGGTTAGTACTGTAAATGGATAATTCCTGAAGTACAATGTACTGGAGTGATACCTAATTTGTTTGTGTGGGGTGCTTATTTAACTTAACATGAATGTACTTTAGTGTACATCTGTAACTGTATGGGGATCATTTGTAAACTTGAGTGATTACTTCAGTCTGGGTTATATGGTTGTATTAATCTACAGTGGAACCCCTCTATTCCAGACACCCTTGGGACAAATATAAGTGTCCTGATTACAGGGGTGTCCTCATTTCAGGGGCAAGTTTATATTATAAAGCACAGTTTGTAAGTGTTCTTAATACGGGTGTCCTTAATAGAGGGGTTTCACTGTGGTTACAATTCAGTTATATGTGTACATGTAATGAATGAATGCTTTAGTCTAGATACGTTATACATGTACATGTACATACATGTATAATGATGTAATGCTGTTGTTTAGTCTAATACAATTCAATTAAACATGTACATGTGCTTTAGTCGGGATATAATTTAGTTATATATGAAAATTCATGTGCCTAGGATGCTAGTATTACATGTACATGTAATGACGTAACGATTTGTTTGGTGTTATACAATTCAATTACACATGTACATGTACATGTGCTTTAGTCTGGGTATGATTCAGTTATATATGAAAATTCATGTGCCTAGGATGCTAGTATACATGTACATGTAATGATGTAACAATTTGTTTGGTGTTATACAATTCAATTACACATACATGTACATGTATTTAGTCTGGGTATGATTCATTTATTATGTGTATATGTAATGATTTGCTTTATTTTGTCTTGTAAACCTTTTACATTACACTAGGTTCAAGGAGGAAACACTTCAGGTTCATGGCAAAATTCCTATTACGTTTCTCCAACAGTAAGGGGAATATGAAAAAAAATTTTTAATTGCACATCAAATTTATCTTTTGACTCTCAAATGAACACATACAGCCTTTCTGGTTGGGATTTGCAATACATATTTTATTTAATACAGGCTTTAGGATACACTTGAGTGGGTAGTTTAACAAAGTTTCAATTGAACAGCCATTTCATAAGCATTTCAATTCATGCACAATGATGCTTGCATACTGCTCGCAGCCACATTTTAGCATGTAAATGTGGATGTGTAGAATAGGAGCAGATGTGTGCTGCATATATGTAGAAAGGTAGATGCATAGTTTGCACATATTGTTCCGTCCAACTCGCATCCTGTGTAATTATCTCGCAATGTACATGTATATATAGCCTGTATGTGTGCAGCTTTGAAGTTTGAATGCAATATGGGCATATTTTGACAATGTTCAACTATTTCAATTTGTGTATTCGCCAAAATGCGTGACCATTATTTCTTCAAAAAACTCAAAATATACATGTATAGCCTGTGCAAATTTAGGGCTATGCAGTATGTGTAGCATGTATGCTGCAACTATACATGTACATTTTTGTTCGTGTTTCTACCAATTTTAAATATCATTATACTGATGTTTTAGGCAATACTATATTTGGAGTGTTTAGTCACACCAGTTTCATATTGCTTTTTATTTTACACAGAACTCTCTAGGGACAAGTAATGGAACAGATAGTATCCATGGGCTTGCATCTCACATGAATCAGCTACAAATATCCTCCAGTAACAGTGGTGGATCAACATATACGGGACATCACACACAGCAGTACACAATTCCCACTCCAACTGCAGGTGGTACGCATACTAATGCTACTGGTATACCTACTCACACAGCACAGTATACTCAACAACCACCTGGATGGACAATTTCTCATAATCCTCATTATCTCCAACAAGTGAGTATATTTCTTTAGTTAATGGGAATATAACTGTAGGCCGACGCAGTGTATTGTGTAGTGTACTTTCCAGTGGGGCTAGGGCGAAGGTTGGAAAACAACAATCAAAGTTTTGTCAGCAAAAATGAATAAAAGTTTGCATGTGTAATATTGCTCTCACCTTGATTGGCTATAGAAAGCCTCCAGAGCTGGCTTATTACATAATAGTTTTCCCATTGCTGTTTCTATTCCGATTTAGCATTGTTGGACCGAGAAATGGATGCAAGCAGCAAGCAACACAGCCTCGACATTTCTGAAACTTGCCCACATTATTAACCACATGTTTAGATTGTACAAATGCACATACACAAATATTAAAGTAGACATGGCAGCTAAGCTTTTAAGAGAGAAATATTAACTTCCAAGGCATGCCAAACAAACGAAGGTTCAAACAATCAGGATTTGCAATTTGGGGGCCTATTTCAAATCTGTGCACTGGCTCTATAATGTAGAAAGAACACTGCTTTTATAATGAATTATAGACTGGTAGATGTTCAATGAATACCTAGCCCTAGTTCATGTAGTTCATAGACACTATCAGATGCTGTGTATAATGTAGTATTGTGAATGTGGATAAGTCCCTTGGGAAATACTACATGTATTTGGCCATTTTTAAACATAAAGCTAACTTGATGTTTCTATGAACTATTACTCCTAGATACCAATTCTGTTAAAGGTCGTTTGACATTCACTTTCACCTGACAAAAATGTTTTACTCCAATATCTTTTTACAGATGTAAAATTTCATTGAGTTACAGCATAATCATGTATTAAACTATTATACACTATATTGAGGTCATTGTGAATGTTAGCTTCTTGTATAAAATGGCTGAATAATGAGTATTTGAAATTAAGTAGTTGATTAAATTATTATTTCCCAAGTGACTGATCTTCTCATACATGGTAACATGGTCAGTCACATGATCTTCGTTCCTATTCATATTTCATAATTATTTTTATTCATTACAGCATTCTTAAAATTGAATTCAAAAAAACCATAGCCAAAATTATTCACGGATGAAAACAGTTGAACAAGCCAAAAAAAAGACAATCTTAAAGAAAAAAAGCAATTCTCAATGCAACAGAAACTCTTTTAAGAAAGTAATATGTAATTAAAAACAATAGAATGTTTAGTTTTAAAGTCCTCAATAATTAGTTTTACTACTTAATGTACATACGAACTAAATAGTCCATTTTTCATGCTGTTGGTTGGAACTCCTCAAAGAACACAATCAGTGATTTTTATGTTTTTCATAACATGTTTTGTTTTTTTTTTCTCCAACCACCTCTTTGTCATGCTCTTTAGTTTCTGTTTTACAATATTAACACAATACACAAGTATTAGATATTTTTTACACATCACAGAATAAAACAATTGGTTTATCATTTGACATGTTAAAACAAGTGACTCCATTCATTCTTGTGTATTTTAAAGTAAAAAATGCATTGTAAATTTTTTTTGTTTTTTCAAAACTAAAACCAAGAACCATTTATTTGTGATTAATGTTGGTCATTAAGGGGAAAGGTCACCTTCATTAATAATGATGAAAGATTCTTGCTGAGACGTACTAAGTAAAAACATTAGTACAACTGAAAAACAAAAATATTAAGTTTTTTCACACAGTAAAATTATAGATTTGACCTTTGACGAAGTCAGCCAAGATGCTTGTCAAGACATACAAAGAAAAACATTTAAAACATTAGGTTTATAGTATTAACTTCTTCCACACAGTAAATTATAACCTATAAATTTGATCTTGTTAGCCATGGAAATTCCTGTAAGGAAAGATGAAGTGATGGATTACAATTGCAACTGGTTCAATACTATGGAAAGTGTATTTTAAAATAGATCTTACTATATATTGTTAGATTTAACTAATATTCCTTTAGAATAGATATGTAGTTATGTACATGTACCAATCCACTATTATATCTACCTTCTGGTTTCTGATTCTTCAAAGCAAATGAGCATTTTCTCACTTATGAGCAAGAACTAATGATGACATTATTAGTAGTACAATATTGGTTGGATTTTTCATAAATAACCAATACTGGTATATACTATAAATAATGCCTGATAATGACCATTGCCAATCCAATTATCAGAGCATCACCAGTGTCTGTAATACTAATTGACGATTACTCACTTGAACTCTTCTTTCAGATGAAGGATTGATTGCTATATTTATTATAACTGGTAATCCTCTTCCATTTTTTTCGTCTTCCTTTGTTATCATGACTTCATTGAGAACCAATCGTAATTCTTCTGGTGTAGTCACATGATAGCCTTTAGCACCAAAACACTCAGCCATTTTATTATAACGTGAATCGGGAAGAAGAGAAGTGGGAGGAATACTGTGATGAAAATACAAAAGTGGACTCATTTTCATACCAGTTTAAGGACTCATTCCCATACCACCTTCATTACCTGAGAGCGAGGGCATCAGTCTCTGTTAAATCCATCCATGCTTCTTTGTCAACTCCACGATATATTCCATTATTATTCATTATAATAAATACAATAGGAAGCTGATACCTGGGGCAAACCAAGAAAACAATCATGTGACTATCAGGTGACAATCAACAAGTTTCTTCATATAACCATTGGGTTCATGCTTATGTAAGCCTTCATGAAATAATTAGAGTACATACAGTACTGCACTCAGCTAGTTATATTTCTATCTTAGGGGGTAGGATCTCTTATCGTAGGGGTCATAGTATTGTAGTATAGTACCATATATGTTCTAATTAAACACCAGCTGAAACCTGCTAAAAGATAATAATGATGACATCATGTCATGATGGTTACATGTAGAGCTCAACAATCACATCATAAATTGTAAATGTTATATTTTGACCTTCAAAGGTTTAATAAGATAGGCTATGAAGATTCTACCATTGCATAAACTTTTGACACTACTGAATTCAAGAAGACTTATTCTATTTTTAAAGAAATGTCAAATTTGTCATGAAGGTCATGATTAGTAGTATTGATAAAAATCACTTTGAGAAACCACTACTTGCATGCACTCATAATCCCATATCCTCCCTATTCTTTTGTAGTTCTTCCTGTCTCATAGTTTCAGACACCCTCCACTGACTTCATACAAACTACTTTGGACACCACATCAAATCTATTGCTGTGGTTTTCAAATAATTATGTGATATTATATTGTGGTGTGACCTTTACTACCCACTAACCAAAAGGAGGCAATCCACTTGAAAATACCAACCTACCAGTCTAAACCTTAAAACCTCTTAACAATAGTTTGATGGGAATACTCCTCCTCATTGTGTCATGTGACTTAATTAATTGTCATGTGACTTACCTACATGCAGTTTCTATTTCCATTCCAGAAAATCCAAAAGCACTGTCTCCTTGAATGCTGACGACACGCGACCTTTGACCTCTGGAAGGTTGCAATGTCGATTGAGATAGTAAGGCAGCAGCAATAGAAAAACCACACCCAACTCCCATAGTTCCAAAAGTACCAGCATCAAGTCTATAGAAAATAGATTAGAAAAACTATAATAGCTTGTTACAGAAAGCCATTATTAGAGGTAGGTACTAACAGAGCTAGCCATATTTTTACTCCTCTTGTCCTGCTCCCCATATACTGTACATTCACAATGGCCTCAAAAATATGATATCATGACTTCATATGTAATATAGTGTTGTGGATTTGCCTATAATTCAGATACAGATACAGTGTTCTGCCTAGGATGTTTAGAATGGTGGTTGGATTCTACATGCTTATCCAGTATATACTTAATACTGTCTCAGTGGTATTATCTGAGAGGTGGTTAATTTATTTAAAAGGTGGTTAATTTATCTAAGAGGTGGTTAATTCATTTGAGAGGTGGTTAGTGCTGACCAGTGTGGGCAGAACACTGCTATACCTATATATACATGTGTTCACTTTATTTTCTAGTATATGTTCATGTGCATCACTAATTTTTAGCACTGCTCTATATAGCCATTTCTGTTGGAAAATGAAACTCATAAACTACTAAAAAAAGATGGAAATAGCTCAAAAAATATGATTCTGACTGTTCTACAGTAAAACAGTACTATAAAGTTTCAAAATTTGATCTGTAAAGTATCTGTATCTGCCCTATACTACTTGCCTATACCTATATTTACCTATACCTTGGTATAGACACCTATACATTTACCTATACCAGTATAGGTACAACACTAATGTACATACATGAATGTCTGGTAAATTTGAAACGGAACTGTATACTAAAGGTCATTCACATTTATCATGACCTCAGAAAAATATTCATAACTGATAATCTTTTTATCTGCACCATTTTAATACAATTATCCTTCCCTTTATTTTTTGTGTATGTCAAATTTCAATCCATTGCTTCATTATTGAGTTACAGTATAATCATGTATTAACCTTATGACATTAAACTATACACCATAACATCATACATTATGAGACTCAGACAATGTCCTGCATGACTGCCTGTTTCATGAAAGGTGCTTGGTTGTTATCAGGTGTCAAATTAATAACACTTTATTTATAAATACACTGTTATAATTATGACCATAGCAACAACATGTACTTGTCTTATCAAGTACTTGACAAGACAAGACTTGTCTTGTCAAGTACTTGATAAGACAAGTACCAATGTGTTGTGGCCATTATGTAATTACTACACCTGTGTCTTGGAAGATAGGTTTTGAGTACTGTCCTACCAATATCCATAGTACTGGAACCTTCGTTAATAATAAAAGCATCTCGAGGAAGGAATCTAGTGATCTGTATATAATAATTATTATATATATTATTTATTTTGTACATGAAGTACAGCGACTGAATAAAGGTTTGGTCAATGTCATAATCCTTCATGTATGGTGGCCTAGGAGATTGTGCACGCAGTCCAGAGTGGGAAATAACAGTGCTCCAGTGCTCATTTGAGCACCAAAATTAGCTAAAGGAGCACCAGATTTTGACATGCTAGTTGTATTGTAGTGAGCACTGGTGATGGAATTGCTCACCAGATATTGTAGGCTTATTTCCCGCCCTGACAGTCACTGTGTTTTTGGAATTTAACCAATGTTAGAGGGTAAATATTATGTGTTGACTTAGCAAGGTGAACTGTCGACTCAGCAAGTTGACTGCTGAGTCTATAAAATTGATTAAATTCCATAATGATGTGTGTACAACCTCGTTTGCAAGGTGGTAAATAAGCATTCTTATCCTATGGCTATATGGTATATACACATAATCCTTACCTCCTCGTAAGCACAGTAGAAACTCATTGGAAGTGTTTTATCAGCTGCTTGTAACTAATGCAATAAAATTGATAATCTATTAATAGATTGGGTGCTAATTATAATTATAGTAATGTTACTATTAATAGATTGGGTGCTAATTATAATTATAGTAATGTTACTATTAATAGATCAGGTGCTAATTATAATTATAGATGTAAAGTAATGTTACTATTAATACATTATAAGTATTAAGTAATGTTACTATTAATACATTATAAGTATAGGTAATGTTACTATTAATAGATCAGGTACTAATTATAATTATGGATGTAAAGTAATGTTACTATTAATACATTATAAGTATTAGGTAATGTTACTATTAATACATTATAAGTATTAGGTAATGTTACTATTAATAGATCAGGTGCTAATTATAATTATAGATGTAAAGTAATGTTACTATTAATACATTATAAGTATTAAGTAATGTTACTATTAATACATTATAAGTATAGGTAATGTTACTATTAATAGATCAGGTACTAATTATAATTATGGATGTAAAGTAATGTTACTATTAATACATTATAAGTATTAAGTAATGTTAATATTAATACATTATAAGTATTAGGTAACGTTACTATTAATACATTATAAGTATTAGGTAATGTTACTATTAATACATTAGAAGTATTAAGTAATGTTACTATTAATACATTACAAGTATTAGGTAATGTTACTATTAATAGATCAGGTACTAATTATAATTATAGATGTAAAGTAATGTTACTATTAATACATTATAAGTATTAGGTAAGTATTAGGTAATGTTACTATTAATAGATCAGGTACTTTATTATAGATGTAATCATGTAAAGTAATGTTACAACAAACCTTATTCAGTTGAACGTTTTTATCAACTTTCTCGCTCAGACCCTTCCACCAGGGGGTCTCGGAATCAAGAAAAAAAAAAGACCCCTTCATTAATTCTTCATTTAACTATAAATAGTAACTTAATTAATTATTTCATGTCAATCTGTCCGTCATCATCTATCTGTCTGCCAATTTGTCTCTATCTACATGTATGTCACCCAGTTTGTCTCTATCATGTCACCCAGTTTGTCTCTATCTATGTCACCCAGTTTTTCTCTGTCATGTCAGCCAATTTGGCTTTATTTATATCGGTCAATTTGTCTCTATCTGTGTGTCAATTTGTCTCTATCTATGTCAGCCAGTTTGTCTCTATCTATTAGTTAGTTATTCAATCTAACTTGTTTAATCACAGATGTAGCATCTCCACACAGCATTATATGACTAGATACATTGCAGTTCATTTCCTCAGGGCATATATCGACCTGTGTGTGAGGGGGGTGGGGATATATATAATCTTGTTCCAGACTTCCAGTACTGTTGTAATCTACATGTGTGTATATTAGTGTTTTTATAGTTTGACAAAAATGACTACTTTAGATATAGTATGCCAGGCTTCTCAAACTAGTTGTAGTTTAATTAACTGAAATTATATTAGGCTTACTAAAATGGTTTTAGTTTTTTACTAACCAAAAGTGACCAATTTTCATTTTAGTTAGTTATAGTTATTGTAATAGACTTGTAATTTAGTTATAGTTATAGTTAACTAAAAGTCACAATGCCTTACTAAAAGGGGTTTTAGTTTTAGTTATAGTTAACTAAAAGGAGTTTTATAGTTAACTAAGGTATATATTGAGACTGCTTCTGTGTGGCTCTGAGACATTGAACACTAGGGAATGAAACCATGGTGATATTTTTAAAATGATAATAATGTCTATCACATTACATCCTCCATATAAAATGCACTTAAACAATACTAACGTAATGTGATCATGTGAGACACACGGAGTTTATTAGTTATTACATGTATGACCAGAGCAGGTAGATTCCATAGTAATTGCCCTTGAGGCCATCAAGTGTGTATGTGGTTATATACACACACGTACTTTTATCCTTTGTAGTCAATCTGTCTGTAGAGGGATTCCAAATTTAATTAAATATAACACTGGTATTAAATCTCAAGCCACACGTAATTCTAACATACCAAACCTACTATCTTCATGTCAGGATATCTAAGCCACAGGTAATATTAGCAGGATTGAAAACACTAACTTGTATTATCTTTACATCGTGACTGTATCTAGGTGGCTTCCCAAAATGCAAGATCCAGTTTAGTCTTGCACCAACAAGAAGAACTACGTCAGCTTCTTTTAAAGCTCTAAACAGAATTATAAATTATAATTATAATTGTTCTCAACTCCTCTTTTCCAATTTACCCCATTTCCAATTTACCCCATTCCCAATCTTAGTCCTCATCCTAAACTCCAATTTACCCCATTCCCAAATTCCCAATCTTAGTCATCATTCCCAATTCTCATCTTAAACTCCTCATTCCTGATACACTATTCCTAATCCCACTCCTCACCCTCATTCTCAATCCCCATTCTCATTCCCAAACCCAACTAGTTCATTTGTAATTTACTTAGAACGTGCAGCTGCAACACAGAAAGGATGGTCATCAGGTAAAACCCCTTTACCCATAGGCGTTGGCAGGAAAGGAAGTTTATGACGGATTATAAGTCTATGAAGCTCATCTTCAGCTCTTGAATACGCAGCACCTGATAAAAAATAGTAACAATAACCAAATCTATCACACATCATGCAATATACCTTTTCCAATAACAATTAATGGTCTTGTAGCATTCTTTAGGCATTTGGTTGCCTTGACAACACATTCAGGATCTGCGAGAGTCAGTGGAGGGTCTGGACAACGTTGGAATTGTCTGTAGTTGTTTGGTAATACAATTATAAAATAATAATAGATGTGTGTGTGTGTGTGCGTGCGTGTGTGTGTGTATGTGTATGTGTGTGTATGTGTGTGTATGTGTG
>OX345653.1:3987500-3992500 GCA_947044365.1 Petrosia ficiformis | reverse complement strand
CATTCCAGCTAATGCATGTATTAATCCAGGTCCGGGTACAACCAGACAGACAGCAGGTCTGTGTGTGTGTGTGTGTGTGTGCATGGATAAATAGAAAAGGAATGTATCATGTCACATGAGTAACCACTGATCAGATAATTATAATTAATTACCACACTTAATTAAGACACAATTGATCAATGATATTGCTGACCATCATTATGGTAGGTATAGTAATTATCAGCCTCCATTATTACCCTCATTGTATTAAAAGAATTTAATGGAAACTGAGAATATTAAGATGCTGGTAGATTTCATTGTATAAGTCATGTTTAGATATCTTGTTCCAGAGCCTCTAATATTGTGAATAACAAATACAGAAAAGTGATTTAGTGCTTCATATAAGCCACGAAATAATTAGAGTATATATGGTACTATATATACTAATATAAAATATAGAAATCCCACTCCTAGAATAGTACCATATATACTCTAATTAAAGCTCTAGCTTACATGAAGCCTAAACCAGTTTTAGAATAGTACCATATATACTCTAATTAAAGCTCTAGCTTACACAAAGCCTAAACCAGTTTTAGAATGGTACCATATATACTCTAATTAAAGCTCTAACTTACACAACGCCTAAACCAGTTTTAGAATAGTACCATATATACTCTAATTAAAGCTCTAGCTTACATGAAGCCTAAACCAGTTTTAGAATGGTACCATATATACTCTAATTAAAGCTCTAACTTACACGGAGCCTAAAACAGTTTTAGAATAGTACCATATATACTCTAATTAAAGCACTAGCTTACACAACGCCTAAACCAGTTTGGAATGGTACCATATATACTCTAATTAAAGCACTAGCTTACACAACGCCTAAACCAGTTTGGAATGGTACCATATATACTCTAATTAAAGCACTAGCTTACACAACGCCTAAACCAGTTTGGAATGGTACCATATATACTCTAATTAAAGCACTAGCTTACACAACGCCTAAACCAGTTTGGAATGGTACCATATATACTCTAATTAAAGCACTAGCTTACACAACGCCTAAACCAGTTTTAGAATGGTACCATATATACTCTAATTAAAGCACTAGCTTACACAACGCCTAAACCAGTTTGGAATGGTACCATATATACTCTAATTAAAGCACTAGCTTACACAACGCCTAAACCAGTTTGGAATGGTACCATATATACTCTAATTAAAGCACTAGCTTACACAACGCCTAAACCAGTTTGGAATGGTACCATATATACTCTAATTAAAGCACTAGCTTACACAACGCCTAAACCAGTTTTAGAATGGTACCATATATACTCTAATTAAAGCACTAGCTTACACAACGCCTAAACCAGTTTGGAATGGTACCATATATACTCAGGGGTGTGGAAACAGCCAGTCATGCCGGACATTTACTAGATTGTCCGATAAATCTAGTGAATGTCCGGTAAAACGAAACTGAACTGTATACAAAGTATATGGGGAGAGTAGCAAAATTAGGCCAAAATGTCCGGCAGTTGGCTCAATGTTTCCACACCCCTGTATATACTCCAATTAAGTTCTATCTCACATAAAGCCTAAACCAGTTTCATATACTCATGTAATATTGTTCTAGTAAATTAAGCTAATAGATTTGTTACATACAAAAAATTACAAAATGGAATTAGAATGAGATATGGTACGTGTTTAATATTTACATTTTAGAGGTCAAAAGTTCAAATTTGCTACTTGTAAGTGCACTGATTGTTTATCCAAGCATTACTTTACAAGTTTTAGAAAGCAAATATGCATATGGACATTGATGTATTTTATCAGCCACGATGTGTGGTAAATGCTCAAAATAGTTGGACATTTAGAGGGGAAAAGCTACTAGTAATTCCAAACTGGTTTAGGCGTTGTGTATTTTAGTTGTAGTCACAATTCCTTACTAGAAATATTACATAAATGACTTCTATTTGGCAAGATGATTATTATAACCTCATTAATTACACAGGCATCACCATGGCAACAAAGTTTTCCAGGGCTAAAACACATTTACTGTCTCAACACCAACAAAAGTGAGTGCTTTCAATATTACTAGATTCCCAAGAGGCTCTGTCAGTGACGTGAATGAAATGAAGCTAGGCCTGGCCACAGAGCTCATTAGCTTTAACAAATGAAGATACAGATGCACACAATTATTTGTTTATGTACATACATACACAGACAGAATCATATGTACATGTATATATATATATATTTATATAATCATAAACAGTGAAAACCACTGTTGAATAATTTTATCAAACAACGCCTGACTAAAAAACCATTTGTTCTCAACTATTGTCAATAACAATCACTAATTGAATAACCTAAACTATATCATAGACAATACTACCTCTTTAGAAATACTAAACAAGACTTCCACTTTCATTTCTTACTTTCATACATAATTTAGTTATTTAATATCTACTATATATATATATATATCCATATCTATTTCTCTGTGTCTACTTAACTACCTAGTTACCATGGCTGTCCATCTACATGTATCTATTTATCTATCTATCTATCTACGTATCTATATATCTACATATCTATCTGTCTATCTATCTATTTATCTGTCTAAGTATCTATAATATCTATGTATCTATATGTCTATCTATCTACCTATCTATCTATCTATCTATCTATCTATCTATCTAGCTAGCTAGCTAGCTATTTATCTATCTAGCTAGCTAGCTAGCTATTTATCTATCTATCTATCTATCTATCTCAGTGTTCTGCCCACGCTGGTCAGCACTGGTCTGGAATAACCATCTCTCAGATAATACATATATAGGCTACTGAGACAGAATTAAGTATATGTATATACTTGCACTAAATGCATGTAGAATCCAACCACTACTCTAAATATCCTAGGCAGAACACTGATATCTATATATCAACGTATGTATGTATGTATGTATGTATGTATGTATGTATGTATGTATATACATGTATGTATGTATGTATGTATGTATGTATGACATTGTATGTATGTATCTATCTATCTATCCATCTATTTCAACATCCCTACACCAATTCAGTCAGCTAATCATCTATGCATCACTTTATTCAATCATGCTTACACACAAACCTTTTTGTGAGGTATCCGATTGCTGATGCAGCATAACTGGCCTGTAGGTGAGTGGAAAATACAAAGGATTGAGGTTTCTATGAACTAATTAATACAAATTACATACAAATTTGTCTGCAAGTGGGATTAAAGGTACACACAATTAAATTTTAAGATTAATTAAACTCAATACTACATTGTATAGCTTTTTGAAAGTAATTATAATTTTTTTCCAATATCATATAATATGTAGTGTATATCGCTTGGAGGCCTTCATTGACTAATGATGATTATCGAATTACAGTTGTTATTCTAAATAATGCCCTACCTCTACCAGATCTTACCCTAACACACAGACTCTATCTATTTAATACATATGTTTTATGATTATAATACACATATATCTCACCGCCTGTTCATTTCTCATGCCAATATACTGTATACCTGCTGACTGTACACCAAATCCAACTTCTATTATTGGTATCCCGACAATTCCAAATACATACTCTACTCCCTGCTCTTTTAAAGCTTCTGAAAGAATCGTGGCTCCATCTTTCATTACTTCATCCTCCATTTCAGCAAGAATGATGTGACCCTACTTACCAGTTACCACGTGGTCATGGACAACGCCCCCAAGTTTTAAAAATACTAATTATCCACATACCATGCATATTTCAATCAGCTGATTTGCAGACTACAACAACTTTTGCTTATACTACTACGAATCAAAGAGTATTTGCAGTGTAGTACAACTTCCCGCGTTTCTTATTTCTTCATCTTACGTTTTAGGATACACTTTAAATGTGGATTGCATTCTAGCTTGCTGTAAGGAAATTTTGCAGGCTTTTTTATGCCAAAGAAATCGAGGCACTGCAGAGTGGAACTTGATACAGGGGCGTGGATCGACAGTTCAACCCACTATATTCGGTTATAAATTACTTTGTCAGAACAACAGTCGACCTCTTTTCTTCTTTACTTCCGATCTACGACCCGCCAATGTTGGGATCTTTGCGAATCCAGTCATCATCTTCCTCTCCATCAACACTTATTAGACCTAGATCTGTTCTAGAGCAGAAAGATCAACTTGATCAAGACAGTAGTACATTCAAACACATGCCTGTTACTGCTTGCTCCTCCTCACTAGACAATGGCGATCCACCAGCGAAGAAAAGACGGCTAAACGAAGATGATTTAATAGCTAGAGAGGAACTGGACTTAGATGAAGACTGGGAGGTCAATGATAGATTTGACATCATTGGTGATTTAGGAGTAGGGACATATGGGATAGTATACAAGGCAATTGATCGACATCGTGATAATGAAATTGTAGCTGTGAAGAAAATTACTTTCCAGTTAGATTCACAGGATCGGATCCCATCCAATATTACTCGTGAGATCACCAATCTCAGATACCTTCGAAGAAACTCTTGCAACCCTCCCATCATAAGGTGAGATCTGTTTACATTAATGTAAATAATATGTGGTTGCATGTACAATGCAAAGTACAAGTGCCCCTTTAACACAAGAGACCACCAGTCTGGGTTGCATTTATTCACCATCCGAGTATAGTTTCAATAATTTTATCATTACAATGGCAAAAGAACATCATACAACATACCAGCTACAGCTTACAGTTAGTTAGTCACTAGCCTGCAATAAATTGTTGTAAATTTGCTTATTCAATACTGCACAGTAAGGTACTACTTCAAACTAATCAAAGTATTTCTTCCTGTTGCAATCTCTCTTGTTGATTATTGCAAACTTATCTAGTTTTGTTGTCTACAAGGACACAATTTTGCACTTCAATTTTTTTCAATACTGATATGGATTTGAGAAAGAGAAAAACTCCTTCAATAAATAAATATTATATCTGCTAATAAATCAGCTTCAATATGTGACTATT
>OX345653.1:3975000-3982500 GCA_947044365.1 Petrosia ficiformis | reverse complement strand
CAATGGTATAGGTCACCAGAAGTGTTGCTTCATTCTTCATATAGCAAGCCAGTTGACATATGGAGTCTTGGATGTATATTTGCTGAAATGTTCTCTGGACGGTGAGTATGTATGTATATATGTATGTATGTATGTATGTATGTATGTATGTATGTATGTATGTATGTATGTATGTATGTATGTATGCATGTATGTATGTATGTATGTATGTATGTATGTACGTATGTATGTACGTATGTATGTATGTATGCATGTATGTACGTATGTATGTATGTTATTGTTACTAATAATTCCATTTTTATTCAGACCTTTATTTGCATCAAAAAGAAAAGGAGGCGAAAAAGCTCAATTGGAAGAGATCTTTAGGTTAGAATGTTTATATAGTATGTACATACAGGAGATTCTGATGTGTAAATCATCTTAGGGGTGGATGTCAGAGCTTCCCTATACTGCAAATATGTACATGTATAGATGTATGTATATACGTATACGTATATTTATGTCATATACAAATGTATGTTTGAATGTACATATGTATGTATGTATGTATGTATGTATGTACGTATGTATGTATGTAGCTATGTATGTATGTATGTATGTATGTATGTATGTATGTATGTATGTATGTCTATGTATGTACGTACACATGTATGTATGTATATTGTGTGTATTTATGTATTACATATACGTATTGTTATTTTAGAATTATTGGTACTCCACCTTCAAAACATTGGCCTTCACAGACACAAGTAGTACCAGAACAATTTATAGTTTATACTAAACAACCTTGGTCTCGTATTGTACCACAGATGGGCTCTTCAGCTCAAATACTTCTTTCGGTAAGTTTTTTTGTTATTCTTTGTCTTTCTTTGTCAATGTTGTTATATTTTAGTTTGACAGTAGTGACCATTTTTAGTTATAATTATAGTGGTCTTATTAAAAGGGTGTTAGTTATAGTTATTACTGTAGACTATATAGTGACATGTAGAGTGTAGTTAACTACAACCTTACTAAAAGGGGTTTTAGTTACAGTTGTTACTGTAGACTATATAGTGACATGTAGAGTGTAGTTAACTACAACCTTACTAAAAGGGGTTTTAGTTACAGTTGTTACTGTAGACTATATAGTGACATGTGGAGTGTAGTTAACTACATCCTTACTAAAAGGGGTTTTAGTTACAGTTATTACTGTAGACTATATAGTGACATGTAGAGTGAAGTTAACTACATCCTTACTAAAAGGGGTTTTAGTTACAGTTGTTACTGTAGACTATGTAGTGACATGTAGAGTGTAGTTAACTACATCCTTACTAAAAGGGGTTTTAGTTACAGTTGTTACTGTAGACTATATAATGACATGTGGAGTGTAGTTAACTACATCCTTACTAAAAGGGGTTTTAGTTACAGTTGTTACTGCAGACTATATAATGACATATGGAGTGTAGTTAACTACATCCTTACTAAAAGGGGTTTTAGTTACAGTTGTTACTGTAGACTATATAATGACATGTGGGTGGAGTGTAGTTAACTACATCCTTACTAAAAGGGGTTTTAGTTACAGTTGTTACTGTAGACTATATAGTGACATGTAGAGTGTAGTTAACTACATCCTTACTAAAAGGGGTTTTAGTTACAGTTATGCACAGCTAACTAAAACAACACAAGTATATAGTATATAGTAGATCATCCATCCATTCTATTTCAAACAGAAGTTACTTCTATTTCAAGCTAACGAAAGGGCATCGGCATATGAAGCACTTCAAGATGATTATTTTTTACCGGATGATGCATCAGATACTTGTCCAAGTCCTAGTACACTTTCAAATAGTCCTTCTCCCACACCTTCTCCTCCTCCTCTTCCTTCGATTCCAAATACATTGTCACATGATGAATGTCAAACCCTATCTCAAGACACTCCAGAAGGTTCTCTGGATTCTGGCATTCATGACATGTAACCACACCCATCCACAACACAAAAAAGTTTTTCAAAATAGAATTTTCAATCAACATGTATGGTACTGTTCGTCCATGTTGAAGTTGTAGTTTGTATAAATTTGTATATATGTATAATTATATAATTATGTATAATTATATATGTATGTATGTGTGTGTTCTGTCTTTCTATTTTTCAATTCTTATATTTTCATATTGTGTGTGCGTGTGTGTGTGCGTGTGCGTGTGTCCCATTAGCCATTTAGCCATTTCTCTCCTGTCACCAGGTATCCCATGACATCATCATATAACCATTAATTACATCATCATTACATCATTATTATTTACTGCTGGCAGAAATAGTTATTATCATTTAACAAAATCTTTTCCTTTTTTTTTTTTTTTTTGGTTTGGCATTCAAATCTTTGTAGTGAACAGGTGATAATCTAAACAGATGTATTTATTATCTTTTTTTTTCAAATTTATAATAATTATATTATTATAGTATTTTTTGTGCTTTTTTGAAAACTTGTCTCTATTAATTTTAAAAAAGAAAATTAAATTTTAATTAAGAGTCTCATTGTACGATACATGACACAGTTAGGAGATTAGCAACAATGCTTCAGTATTGATCAAGAGAGATTGTATAATTTCGAATACATTTACTAGAATTCTAGCTTATATATAACTAAAGGTCGTTCACATTCACCTTGTCCTCAGAAAAATGCTCATAACTTTAGTTTGAAACGACCAACAATCTTTTTACCTGTACCATTTTCATATAATTATCCTTCCTTTTCGTGCATATCAAATTTCTGCTTGATTATTGAGTTACATTACACATAATCATGTATGTACACTACATTGAATTTGCAGCTACAAGGGTGGGGCTAAATAATTAGTATTGTGGGCGTGGCTCGATTATTAATCATCTGGTCAGAAAGAATGGCAAAAGATTATGAACAAGTAAGTTATTATCATAATGGAAAAGCAGTTATTTTATATATTTTATTTAGATTTTACGAGAACCATATGAATACATATGTCAGGTGAAGGGAAAGGAAATTAGAACTAAACTGATTGAAGTGAGCAAATTGATCATTATTTCTTCTCTTGCTAATATTATACCATAACTCACCTGACACTCTACGATAAATCATCAAGAGAATCACCGTATATGTGAAGTTCAGGTTCTGTAATTAATATATGCCACAGCGAAAAGGGTGTAGTCCACTAAACTATAGCAAGTTATCTTAGTCATGGAATTTTAAGGCTTTAAGTGTTAACATAAGCCCCTAGTTGGCTCTAGGTTTGGTAGACGATGTCCTTGTCACTGTGGCATATATTACAGAACCTAAAGATCACTTATACACAACTCATTCCTGCATTTAAGATGATATCTATAGTAGTAATCCACATGTGTCTCTAGCACCAGCACTGGTGTTTGAAATTTTATTGCATGCCTCTCTTGGAAATTTTAATGTTCATTTTTTGGGGTTAAGGGAGCAACACAAAAATTGGCACAGAATTATTTCTCTAAACTTACCCAAGAATTTTAGTAAATATAATTATCATTATAATTATTTTCCATGTATATACATTCAGGCTTTTAATAAATGGTTGAGAATTCCCGAAGACAAGAAGAAAGAAGTACAAGAAATTACACAGATGTTACATAACGCTAGTCTAGTGTATGTGTAAGATCAATAGTGTGTTAATATAGTACTAGTCTAGTGTATGTATAAGATCAATAGTGTGTTAATATAGTACTAGTCTAGTGTATGTTCAAGATCAATAGTGTGTTAATATAGTACTAGTCTAGTATGTGTAAGATCAATAGTGTGTTAATATAGTACTAGTCTAGTGTATGTGTAAGATCAGTAGTGTTAATATAGTAGTCTAGTGTATGTGTAAGATCAGTAGTGTGTTAATATAGTACTAGTCTAGTGTATGTGTAAGATCAGTAGTGTGTTAATATAGTACTAGTCTAGTGTATGTGTAAGATCAGTAGTGTGTTAATATAGTACTAGTCTAGTGTATGTGTAAGATCAGTAGTATGTTAATATAGTACTAGTCTAGTGTATTTGTAAGATCAGTAGTGTGTTAATATAGTACTAGTCTAGTGTATGTGTAAGATCAGTAGTGTGTTAATATAGTACTAGTCTAGTGTAGGTGTAAGATCAGTAGTGTGTTAATATAGTACTAGTCTAGTGTATGTGTAAGATCAGTAGTGTGTTAATATAGTACTAGTCTAGTGTAGGTGTAAGATCAGTAGTGTGTTAATATAGTACTAGTCTAGTGTATGTGTAAGATCAATAGTGTGTTAATATAGTACTAGTCTAGTGTATAATTGTATACTTACCATAGAATTGATGATATTGAAGATAACTCATTATTAAGAAGAGGAATACCTGGTAATGAATAAATACTTATGTACATATGTACATCTTACATAGATACATATGTATTTATATACATACATACATACATACATACATACATTAATACATACATACATACATACATACATACATACTTACATACATACATACATGCATGCATACATACATACATACATACATACATACATACATACATACATGCATACATACATACATACATACATACATACATACATACATACATGTACATACATACATACATACATGCATGCATACATACATGCATACATACATACATACATACATACATACATACATACATACATACATACATACATACATACATACATACATACATACATACATACATACATGTACATACATGTACATACATACATACATACATACATACATGCATACATACATGCATACATACATACATACATACATACGTACGTACGTGCATACATTATTAGTTATAATTATATCATTAGTTGCTCATCGGGTGTTTGGTGTGGCCTCGTCAATAAATTCAGCAAATTATGTGTATTTTATTGCAATGGAGAGAACATTAAAACTAAATCATCCCGGAGCTATGTCTATATTTACCAGTAAGAGAATATCAGGATTTACATCTATACATTCATCCATTTACCTATACATCTATCTATCTATCTATCCATTCATCCATCCAACTATCAATCCATCCATCAATCCATTTATCTATCCATATATCTATCCATCCACCTAACTATCCATCCATTCATCCATCCATCCATCAATCAATTCATTTATCTATCTAACTATCCATCCATTTATCTATCATCTCTTCATCCATCCATCCATCCATCCATCCATTCATTCATCTATCCATTCATCCATCCATCTATCTATCCATCCATCTCTTTTCATTCATCATTATTGTTTTTTATCTCTTTGTTAATATCAAGGACAGTTATTAGAGTTACATAGAGGACAAGGTAAGGACATATACTGGAGGGATTCCTATGTTTGTCCTACTGAAGAAGAATACAAAATAATGGTGAAACAAAGTTAGTAATTTAATGCGAATGCTCAGTTTCATGTCTAAATTATATGTGACAGTGGATTAGAAATTAGTCCTGCTGATTATCCAAATGAGAGATCCTCTGGTGCACTTCGGTAGCTGACTTGGATTTGGGCTAGATATCCAATCAGATACAATATCTCAATGATTTCAGCTTATTAATTAGCTCCACCCAGTACTGTTATCACACTAATGATTTCAGCTACAGATCAGTTTATTAATTAGCTCCACCCAGTACTGTTATCACACTAATGATTTGAGCCGCCACGTATACCAGACATATCTTGTAACTACTAAGCTGTACTTTGGCAGAAAACCAAGAGTTAGAAACAGCTGGGTTTGAAGCTAGCTTTGGGATTAGTATAATTCTACACTCCTCTGTCATCAAGGAGTCCGGTGGCTCAGAGGTAGGAGTCACTGACTAGATATTGGAAGGTCCTGGGTTCAATCCATAGGTGGATACCCGATTTTACAGTTTTCCTTTGTTTCTAATTCTCTCATGTATCTGTATAATAAAAGTGTAATAGATATTAAATATCATCACCTGAATTATGTGAATTTCTAGTCACAGTAAACTCCATTCACATCAAAATTACGATGTAGCGAATGTAATATAGTGTATAGTTTAATGTCATAAGGTTAATACATGATTATACTGTAACTCAATAATGAAGCATTGAATTGAAATTTGACATACACAAAAAGAACAGGAAGGATAATTATATGAAAATGACGAAAGTAAAAAGATTGTTGATCATTCTAAACTAAAGTTATGAACATCCTAGAGGTCATGGTGAATGTGAATGACCTTTGTGCTATGTGTATTCATCTCATAGAAACTGGTGGTCTCTTTGGTCTTGCAGTTGACCTAATGCAGCTGTTTAGTGAAAACACAAGGTGATTACAATACATGTGATTAACAAACAAATCTATGTTTTGTTTAATTTAGTAATTTTGGTCCACTTCTCGATGCTCTTGGTCTATTTTTTCAAATACGAGATGACTATGCTAACTTGATGTCAATTGAAGTATGATGACATCTATCTGTCTGTCTGTTTGTCTGTATTTATCTATTTGTATCTCTGTTTGTCTGTCTATTTATCTTTATCAGTACACTAATAATAAAAGTTTCTGTGAAGATCTGACGGAGGGAAAGTTTTCTTTTCCTATTATACATGGGATAAGGAATGATCCCTCATCGAAACTCATCAGTATCCACTTTATTATACATCCATCCATTCATTCATCCATCCATTCATTCATCCATCCATCCATCATCCATTCATCCATCCATCCATCCATCCATCCATTCATCCATCCACTCATTCATCCATCCATTCATTCATCCATCCACTCATTCATCCATCCATTCATTCATCCATCCACTCATTCATCCATCCATTCATCCATCCATCCATTCATCCATCCACTCATTCATCCATCCATTCATCCATCCACTCATTCACCATTCATTTATTCATCAATTCGAACTTAACGCTTTTCAAATAGATATTTTGAAGCAAAGACCAACAGATGTAGATATTAAGAAATATTTCTTACAATGTCTTGAAGAGTTAGGGTCTTTTAGATACACTGTTACAATATTGAATGAATTGGAAACCAAGTATGATGTTCAATCCAATTTAACATCACATTGAATGTAGGCTACATAAATATTCTATTATGGCTAGGTGACCAATAACGATGAAATAAAAATTCATTTATGCCCCAATTTTAGTCTGGCAAGCCTCACACACCTTTTACTTGGAGGATAAGAGTCATGTAACCACTCACTGTATTACCAAGGAAACTAAAAGCCTAAGGCTCCACCTAATTAATATTCATGAGGGGTGTGGTCAGTCATTCGCTCCCGGCCCCGATCCCATGTGTAAACCACACCTCCTTATTATAATGATTCAATTTACAAAGTACGTACCACACCTTACACCACACCCACAAACAATTGAAATTTTTATTTACACTTTTTTCATTCAGTGCTATGAAGGAAATCGCATCATTAGGTGGAAATGAACCACTTGAAATTCTAATAGAAAAGTTATCAGCAATATACAGGAGAATACCATCTCCATCTGAAGTACC
>OX345653.1:3967500-3970000 GCA_947044365.1 Petrosia ficiformis | reverse complement strand
AGACCACTCAGTCACTACTAACCTCTACAATGTCATAATACTAAATAATGACCATCATTCTAATAGTCCTGTTCAGTGTGGCTTAACTTAAAATGAGTGACTAGACCACAAGTCACAAAACCTTTCATATTCTGATTACCTCTTAAAGTTTCCACAAACACTTCCACCTCTTCATTATCATTCTCTCTCTTCCCTTTCATGACTCCTTGAAAAACACCACTGTAGACATCTCCAAATTTGCCTTCACCTAAAAATACTTTCTTTTTGAGACTCATTGGAACTATCTCCCAGCTATCAACGTATTGTAATGGATTGGTAATACCATACTGTGTATAGAAAGAATCGCATATGCGTATATATAGAGGTAATGTAATCATAGCTAGATAGATAGATGGATAGATAGATAGATAAGTAGGATAAATAGATGGATATGGGGTGTGTATAATGACATAAGTATAGAGGTAATGTAATGATAGATAGATATATAGATACATGTAGATAGATAGAGATAGATAAGTGGATAAATAGATGGACAAGGACTGTGTATAATGACATAAGTATATTGATAGATAGATACATGTAAATAGATAAATAGATAGATTGATAGATTGATACATAGAAAGACGAATGATGAATAGACAGAGAAATAGATAGTAGACAGATACAGTAGCCCTCAATAAAAAGTTCCCGTACAGTAAACGTACTACGCACGTACAACTTGCGTATTACGCTGCGAGTACGCTACGATACGTACGTAGTTTGTATACTTTACGGTACGTATACGCCCAAATTACAAATATAATATAATTAAAGAGTGATTAATTAACCCTTTACCGACTATAATTTCGTGTGGGCAGAGCATTTAATATCTATATTATAAATCTTTCAACACTATAACTCTCATATTTTATAAGACTCAACATTCTAACTTGCTTTGTGGGAAGAAGAGTCTTTAACAAACCCATTTATATAAAATTTATACTTTTCTATCACCGGAAAGAGAGAAAGGCGAACGTTTGTAAGTATAGTAGTCGATGGCCAACACCCACTTTTTGTCTAGTCTGTATAACGTCAGAATTTTAAGCAACCATGACTTTTAACTCACTTAGTCATACAGAAGACCTTCTAAGAAAGCCATTGATACCAGAAAGATGCTTCGTTAGCTGCAGGAAAGCAGCAAGACGAGTGTTTGAAACTGTAGTAGTCATCTGTAAGTCAACTATACTTCTGATCTGCCGTTATTTTTGAGCCAGGTCGTCTACAAATCCTTCCAGATGAACTGTAGAGAGTTATAAATTTGTGTATTCCTCATCTGCTAGCCTTCTTCTTGAAGTTTCTTGGCAATAGTAGGCACTCTAAAACCTTTACTGTGGTAGAAGAGATCCGCTGCTTGACATAAACCATCGTAACACACTGAGTAGTTCTGAAAAGAACTTAAGAACGAAGATAGGGAGTAGATGCAGAAAGAGAAATAAACGAAGAAGACAGACCTAACAGAAACGCTAAAGAAACGAAATAAACCGCAGACATTAGGCCTAGGCACGTGTCACTAAGGTGTGGCAATCATAATTTACATAATTATGTACGTTACACTGCGCAATAAGTGCGTAACCATCTACACGTAAGTAGTAATAGCGTAATACGGTAGGTAATGTAGCGCGTACGTACTACATCTACAGTACGGGAACTTTTTTTTGAGGGCTACTGTAGATAGATAGATAGATAGATAGATAGATAGATAGATAGATAGATAGATAAATAGATAGATAGATGCACAGTAAATGGAGATATCATTTATAGTGTTATTCATACGTACCCCACTTTGGCCAGATTTGACAGTTTGTTTTTCTGACTTCAAATGTTTCTTTTGACAATAGGCAACAATCAATAGAACAGAGACTACAACAATGGCCACCACAAGAACGAATATAACAGGTAGCACAGCTGACATTAGTGGGACCAGTTGGTCAACTAATGAATTAAAATTACATGTAATTATAGATATTAAATTTTCATTAGTCTGTCTGTCCATCTGTCTGTCCATCCATCTGTACAATGTACATCTACACTTACATTGTGTACTTGAGTTATCATCAGTGATGTCTTTTGTAGGTTTTTCTAGTTTAAAATTATGAATAATATAAATTATTATAATTATACATCGTATTATCTACATAGTATGTGCATACAGACAGACACACTGTCACACAGACACACACACACACACATACCAGGCAAAGGACTATACTGAGGACTTGGAGATACATTCTCAACAGACGAAGTTTCTGTTGGTACTATATCAAATGGTATCACTTCGTTATATATCGGAGTTGTCCAGTTACTTTTTGAGCGTAAATTGCTATTTGCTAGTACCTAAAACGAGAGTCAATCAGATATACTACCAGTATTATTATTTTTATTATTTTATTGTTATAATATATTATTCTAGTATCGTTATTTATAAACACATTAATCTATATACCTGAATATAAAATGTCCA